>JANVCF010117540.1:0-11964 GCA_025388745.1 Hydrozoanthus gracilis
TGCTGTTGCTAAAATTGAAGTATTAACAGTAGTCCCTTCAAAGAAATATTGTCACAGTGTCAAAATGTCAAATATTTTTAAAATTGTTTCTGGGTCATGTGACTGTGCAAAGCCTCTATAGTACCAATTAAAGTTTTGGTTTGATCCACATTGGAGAAAAAAAACTTTTAAAACTCTAATACTTACATTAAACTTAATGTAGGCAACTCTTGCCAAGTGACCCAGCCACACAACCTTTGAATTTAACAGTTTCAAAGCCTCTTTTCCAACAAAGTATTTTATGTATCGAGCAAAACCTTTCAATGATTATCCACTTTGCAACACTCTTTACTGAGTTTTGGCTAATTTTGTCTCAATGTTGACATTTTATTTATATTAATGAGGCAAATGTTAACAAAGACATCATACTGAAATATACCTATACATTGTTATGGTATAAGTTATTTAATATCAATATCTCTCCTATTGAAACAAATCAAAACAGATTACCTACACATTACATGATTAAATTGCAAGGAAAAACCTTGCCATACATCTTGAAGCTTCTGCACTCTTATGTCTAGGCATCAGTAAAACATGCTATGGCAGGGTTATATAAATACCAAAAGATTGTCTGGGATTCCACACGCTAATTAGACTTCAACTGAACAATAACCATTACTATTCTTTCAGAAAAACAATGACATATCAGAATGAATAATTTTATGGCTTTGGAAGCAATTTAAGATCTGGAAAGAAACATCACTCAAGGTACCTCTTAACTAAATTTTAGTTTTATATATTTAAACCTGACCACAACACTTAAAATTTAAATACTTTAAGAAGGTTGTTGTTTGTTGTTCAGAAACACTTAATGGTGTGTTTGTTACTGAAACAAAGTTTGTAGTTTTGATCTCAGAATAACAAGATCAAAAATATTTCTACCATGCTTATCGATTACTCAAATAGTATCTGGGTAACTGCAGGTTAAAGGATATGCATGTCTGAGTGTCTGGACTGCTTTTTTGACAGCCACAATATTGCAGAAAACACTTTAAATATTGCTTTCTGACAGCAACACTTGTAACAAACAAAGGAAACCTTTACACTGTTTTTATCAAAGTGATAAAAAAATCTTTATATATTCTCCAATCAAAGATTCTGAATTTCTTGCTGCTTCACACCTGCACACCTTACAGTAAATATTTGTGGCTATTCACAAATTAACAACACAATTTAAAAAACTTTTATCTATTTTAATCACAATGTTTTACACCAAACAACAATTTCAACCTGCAAATATATTTTTTTCTCAGCCTTCGATTAATTATTCTTAGCCAGAATTCAGTGGCTAATGTTCAAATTCAATACACTACTTTTTTTATTTATAACACTCAGTGTTGCACAATTTACACAAAGCTCTCATCAAATTAACATATGAATGTCAAGTAGAAAAATGAATCATTAGCTTGAAAAAATTACTCATAAAAATAAGAATACCAATATGCATTGTGGTAAAACTGAAGTATAGTCAAACCTGCGTCTGCCCCCTTTGTCAAAGTCCCGAAAATTACTTCCCTCATATACAGAAAAATTAACCCTCTATCAACACAGCTACCCTTTACTAAGCCATGACAAGCTGTTTTTATTGTTTTGACCTGTATTAAACAGTCACTTTGTAAAAGGAAACCACTTGACAAATACTAGTTTACTGTTTACACAATTTTACAAGCAACACACAAGATTAGAAGTAGATCTTTTTTAAACAACCAGCCGAAATATTGTTCTATTTTGATTCTTAAATCTGGTTGTTACAATTAATTTTAACAGAGTAAGTGGTTTTTAGTAATTTTGTGCATAAGTTGTACAATACATCATATCTGTGATACAAAAAGGCATTTTTACTTTGTTCTGACCTCTAGTGATGTTTTTTGTACAAACTGTGTTATATGTTCAGTCTGTGTTAAGCAGTCACTTAGCTCTTACCAAGGGTGACAGCTTAATACAGGTTCAACTGTACATGCTATGTCGTTAAAGATGTTTAGTTCATATTCATGATGGTTGCATCACTTTGATAATAAGATAAAGATTAATTATCAATAATCAATAAATATCTTGATGCTAGTACCAACCTTAGGAGGGGATTTCTCCTCATCATCATGAACAGCTCCTACACTTTTTGAAGGTAATCCTCTTGCCAAATTTATCGCAACTTCCTCATCAGCTTTTTTCTCATCACTCAAGTTCTTTTCATTGATAGCAATTACAATCCCACTTGAATCCTTAGGCAATAAATTGCTTGATAACTGGCTTATTCCAGACTTACTTTGTGACGATGAGGAACTGCTTTCACAAGTTTGTAGAGTGGGCTGTGGAACTGTCCTGGCAGTGTTCTTACTAACTTTGAATGGAGTTGAGGTTAATGATGGTAAAAGAGTTTGCCAGGGATACACCGCAATATGAACTGCTGTAACTTGTGTTTCTGGTAAGTTAACGGAATATTGAACAGGCTGTACTTCTGTTGATACTTGAGAGCTGTCACTCGTTTCCACATGTAAAGAATTATTTTCAAGTTTTGATTTTGGAGAATGAGTTGACTGATCCAGAGCTAAGTTTTCTGAAACCTTGGTATTCACTCGAAGTTTATGTGGCGTTCTTTGCTGTTTTGCCAAAGGCTCCTGGCTTCTTTTAGAGCTGGAACTTTGAGAAACTGGTTGGAATGTGCTAATTGATGTTACTGGTAATGACTGTGGCACTGGTGAATATAGAGTGACTCGACCAGGCTTCACTTTAGGCGGGGTAATAGCAGACGGCGCAAAGGGTAATGTCGAAAAAGTGTGCTTGGAAGAAATGGCTGGTGGAGTCGGAGGGGTTGGCGAGAATGCTCTCTTAGTTCCTGCTGGTGGTGAGATTGGTGAAAATGTTCTTTTGGTTGGTGTGTGGGGCGAGAGTGACGGAAGCGGAGAGATCAAAGATGGAGTGTTACTAGCTACACTGCCGTTATCCACGTCTCGGCAAATACCAGAATCTGGACTAACAGCATTTGAAATTGAAGAGGTCACAGGAAAAAATGGTGAAAGGAGTTCTGAACTAGAGGATCTTCCTGACCTTGACATGGCAGTTTGTCCCCAGTTGCGTACTGGAGTGACCGATCTGTTGATCGCACCATTTGAATGTCCCTGATTAAAATAGCTAAATGGAGAGGGCGAGGGAGACTGTGTAATGTTTGGTGAAAGCGGAAGAGGAGTAGTCGGGTTTGAGAAGGGTGTCGGACAACGAGAACTGCTAAGAGACATCAGCATGGCTGCTGCTTCTACCTCCTTGTTGCCAATATCAGCTTTTTCACTCTCATGTGAACACTCTCCTTCAACACTTCCCTCACTGTCTCCCCCTGATTCCCACTCGATTTCTCCCCTTCCTTTTATTTTCCCTTTTTTATGTCCTGGTATGTTTGGAGTTTTTATAGAGCGTCCTTTTTGAGAAAGATGCCTTGAGCAATATCCTCGCCTTTGGGACTCTTTATTGCAATTCTCTCTAGAGCATAATCTCCTCCATTGTTTCCCATTGAATTTTTTTCGAATTCCATTTGGCATTTGAACAATATCCCCTTTTTTATATTTTTGTTGTGTGGGTGTTGGAGTCCTTGATACAAGGTTTTCAGGTCTCTTGTTAGAACCAATTCGTTTTGTGCTTGCAGCAGTGCTTGAACTGTTTTGAAAATCGAAGCTCTGTGAAGTTGTTTCCATACTATGTTCAACCTCTTCGTCTGAGATAGTACTGTCTGTATTTTCGTCCTCCAAGCTGTGACCGTTGTTCACACTGTCAGAATCTTCAAATGTCAACTGCCTGGCAACCATGAAGGGTTGTTTTTTTGAGTCAGTTCCATTTTTAGTTATCCTGTTTGCAAGAGTGTGCCCTCCATTCAAATCAGACAAAAATTTTTTAGGTTTATTGCCTTCTTCATCCGTGATGCTTTTCCTTTTTAAATCATCCTTCTTGCGTGGAGATTTTGGTTTTAAATTACACGGACTGGTAGACATCAGAGACACTGCTACAGCTGGTGTTGTGCACTTCGGTGGAACAAACGGTCCCACAAAATTACTACCACTTGCTGCCTCTTGTGTCACTCGCGGACGATTCCCACAATTTTCGAAATTTTCTAAACGTTCTGATTTTCCGTTGCTCAGGGTATTGTCAAATATTGAAGTGTGACTGTTTGATATTTCACAATCTGACTCCTTCGTGCTTTTCGTGTTCGCCTGACTTTCGCCTTCGAGTTGCTTTCTACGAGTTCTGGCTCTTTCGCTTCGCCGATTCATTGTACTGCAGAGGAAATCAAACAAATTCGCTTTTCAATCGAATTTGCAAAATTAAACAGAAGGAAACAACAACATGATATTCTGTGCAAGCTTTAAACTGAATCAAACAACTGATTTTAAGGAAAGCACGTACAACTCCAAACGATATGACACACGAACACACAATTACAGTTGCAATTCTTGCCTGTGTGCTTTTGGCCACGGTCCGATTTCAACAGAACATTTATATACTGCGAAATTTGTCTCACAGTGCTGCACATTCGAGCAGGATTTACATAAATTCTCAAGTACAATATTTTTGCGCTGAAAATACGAGATACACAATAAACAGCTTTCTGAAACTAAATGAAATTTATGCATCGGACTAACAATGCCAATGGTATGAACCTTTACAGATCCACTATACATCCACACGACGAAAATATACAAATCGAAACTGGCTTTGAATCTGGTTCATTCGAAATCATTGAAGCTTCCTCGTCGATGGACAATTTAGGATTTCATGATATGACGCTGATCTGGTTTTTACAGTATACAAGATCTTAATAAAAACTTGCAACGCTACAAAGCAATCGCGAGTGTTCTTTGCGATTAATTATGGAAAAAAGCGAGCCAGCTGATAAACCGTTGCGATTAGTATGGTTGTTTAGTTGAAAATTTGCTATTCGACTGAAACGGGTTACAATCACTCCAGATCGAAAACAAGCTTTAGAGTAACAGTTCTGATCCTCAATTCTTTCCTAGGGAAGCATCCTTACGCTGGTGCGAGAATCAACAAATTCAGTTGTGAAACGATAAAGCGCTGGGCCCGGACTTGTCCGAGACGACAACAGAAAAACAACGGTTCCGCTCTTACCGCAAAAACTCGTCCATATCCTTTGTAAAGTTGTTAATAAGCGAATTCCCTGACGTTACCGAGATCTGCTTGTGCTACAAACATCTTTCCTTAAATATATGCGAACACCAAACGTTGCATTAAAGTCAACTACATGAGAATAAGCGCTTCGTTCTGGTTTCGCGTCTTCGCGAGATAATACAAAACCACATATGTCACCGCAGCTGATAAGAAGAGTGCTGAAACGGCCAAAACGCGAAAGATCGCAAACATTTAAAATTACCTTGAGACCGGCTTAAGCCTTCTTTCTGCACCAAGGAGTATCGTCAGTGTTGCGATTATAGTGAAAATAAGGACACAGTGAATGAGACTATATGCCAAGACTGGGGCCTTCTCATTGGCTGACGGGTGGCAGCGAGAACTCAAAAACAACCTCTTCAATCCAATCACAACGCTTCTGACAATCAACTTAGGAAATTTACATTACACACGGCGAAATTTTCACTGCTAGGGTTGCCTCTTCCAATCGAAAATGGCAACAAATTTGCTTTCTCAAAGTGCTATTATGTATAACAGCAATCAACGCTTGGGATGAGAATAGCAGCATATTCTGGAAACAATCGCGTCCAAACCTCCCGGCTGTTCGTCTTGTTGAGGCAGCCGGTGGTTTAGAGGTTATGAATAATTCACTTCCTGTCACTTAAAAAAAAATTCCCATCAGAAGTTTGATCGCTACCCAACCTAGAAATTTCCTCGTGAAGGTTCCGAAAAACGTGTTTTGGTGCGACGCGTCATTTGAAACAAAGCCAAGCATAAAAAAATACTATATTTACTATGCTTCAGGCGAGTTCTAACGAAACAGACATGCTCTTTATAGTGCACTCGTGGTAGAATTTGCCGTGTTTAGAAATAAACCACTGTAGGAGTTTGCACGGAAACTCGATATCGGAAACCTAGTTCTTTAAAAAGGTACTCAGCAGCTAAATTGTCGGAAATCCATCTATTTAACACGTCTCAATCCAGTTGAATTTTTCCAGTTTGACAGCGCATGTTCGACATGTACAACAAACGTACACATGAACATAATTAGTTTTTCGTACGGAAAATATTTTTCAAGTTTTGATGTGATCTGGAAAAAAAGAGTTTGGATACGCATACAAAGGAACACGTTGAAAGGATTCTTCTAGCTTTGGTCATTACCATGGAAACGCTTTACGGAACCCAAGATCGTCTATAATTTTTTTTTCTTCAGATGTTATTCAAGTCTATACCTCGTGATGTCGAGATATTTGTAGTTTTTACGGCTGATGCTTCATCTCTATTAAACTAGGCTGTACCATGGAGACTGATGAAGCAAGTTCACATCACTCATGGGGGTCCCAACGAATTTAACACCAGCAAGTAAACTGAATTCAAAACCTTAACTTTTTTCCAGATGGAGTCTAAAACTTCTCTAGAAATTGTTCCAGCTTTAAGATGTTCAACGGCTGCTTTTAAAGTTCCCCGTGTTTGTGAAGTGACTCATGCCTGCTGAGTATTGTTTTCACAAAGACACGATTTGACCCGGGCATTCACGGGAGGCAAGCCAATATAATTAAACTATAGCGGTGACAAACTCGCAATTTTGCATAAATGTGATGATGAAATTAAGAATTTATTTTTTCAAATTGTTTTAACTTGTTCTTATTCCAGGGCATAAGTGGTTTCAGAATATTGTTTTTGTAAAGAAAGTTCAGAAATTAATCGACTGAACGCGGCCGCGTACTAACGCGTCCCGATTAACTGCTCAAACCTTTATATAGCTGAGCAAACCTTTTCAAGCTTCTAAAGGTGTAATACCGACTCACACATTAAATCAATTGCACTCGATTTATTTTAAGGGATAAAGCAACTTTGTTCAAATATATGTACGTGATTTATGAAATAAATGCATGGTTTATATTTAAGGATTGAAAAAAATACGGTTGTAAGAAAAGAAGTTGAAACGGTCGTTTGATACTGTATTTTATAATAGAAAAGGAAATATTAAGAAAGAAAAATGTTAGCAAAGCCGCCAGAGAAGTAAAAAACCCGACAAACATGAAAACGCCCACAAGTCATACCTACTAGCAACCTCGTCTAGTTCACTTTGAAATGATAAGTTTAGTTACTTACGAACTTTCATTCGGATAAAAAAAACATCTAGCGATAAACGGAACATGGGATAAGTGAAAAAGAAATATAACGTATTACCTTCGCGAGGTGACGTACGAACGCATTGTGGGTTCCTTCTTTACATCATCCATTTATAGCTTTCATTTTTGTGTCATTATAACAGTCTTAAAGGGAAAAGAAAGTTTCTTTAAGGCTAATGAGCTGCAAACACACACAGTTAGAAAAGGTTAATTCAAGCAAACACAAAAATGTGTAAACGAATGTCTGGGTACTTAAGTCGGCGTATGAGCTGTATACATTGTGAAGGCGGATGAACTGTATACATTGTGAACCTAGTCAGTTCACGATCACCAAAACAATCTTAAAACTATTCCTAGAGTAAAGATAAGTCTGGTAGGTCTTGTCCGAATTGTATGAAAACCACTCTGGTCTAGATGCGTTCTAAATATTTCGTGTCAAAAATATGACTAGGGCTTCGTGTTCGCGAGTCGATATGATACTGTGCACAACGTTTAAAGAATGATGTATTGCGAAATTTGTATTAAGACAATAGCCCTGTATACATAATTCAACAATCACTTTCGGTTGTTAATTCAGGATAGGAAAGCTATGTGTAAATACAATTTTAGAAGTGTTTTTTTCCAGCACGGTAGCAAGGTAATAAAATTTGCAAAGACGGCTGTCGGACTTGTCAAAGAACCAAACTTCGATAAATCAACATGGAAATTAAAAGCAAAATGGAGGGCATAAATAGAGTCCATTGTGATTCTTTTGTGATTTTTTCCCCTATGAGTTCAGTGTTACTTATTCTGTACGAGCTGTCTTTATTGTCTGAATCTTGTAACAGCCGTGCGGATAAAAAAAACTCAGTTGATGAATTACGAGCAGTATTTTTCAAAGCTTAAATTAAAAAAGGGCTATTGATATACATAACAGTAGTTATACAAAAACGCTTGAAATCAAATACATAAAACAGGTGCTAAAAACGGAAATGATGAAGCTACTCGAATTGAGCATTCACTGAAGCAGCCCAACGCGGCGTTGTTATGCAATTTAGGCCAGTTTCATACGCCGCGCTTAATTGTGCGATGCTCACCTGAGTTTCATAAAATCCAAGTTGAGCACGTCTTTAGCACGGCGTTTGGAAACAGAACCGCGCCAAAGTCGCGTAGTACGACAAGCTGTACCGTCATACACGACTTTTACTCGAGCTAATTGAGGTTTGTTTCAGACGCCGTGATTAACTCGAGATAGCTTAACACAGTTGTAACAAGGCGTTTAAAAGGCAGACCTTAGCTGTATTCGGACAGTGGGAACTGGCAACCTATAAACTTAAAGGAAAGTACTGAATACAAACTTTAACACTAAAGAAAAGTTTGAAAAGCACAGCTGATACAACTGACAGGCGTCGTACCGGACATAGCATGTGTAGCGGCTGTTTTTAGGGGAGAGACTAAGCGTCATTTGAACGAGTTGCCAAGCGACTTGAAAAAAGCCTGGTCTTACCCAGACTCGCGTTCCCACTCGTTTCAAGGGAGTGGGGGCGAAGGGAACGATGGGAAAGGAAACCACTGGGAATGAGTCTTTCAACAGCCGCTACGCAGGCAACCCGGACATACTTAAAGGGTTTTTAAAAAGGTTTTGGGGACTGTAAGGTCGAACATTTATTTCAAAATTTTGATTTAGTCAGTTGTTCTCAAATTTTGTCCATCCGTAGCACCCTTTTTGTATTCACAACGCTATTATTTATGGCCTTTTAACGCACGAAGTCGTTTTCTCTTAAGTTTCACCCTATTCCGCCGCCACATGTTTGAAAATGGTTAAATATCATGTTATCCGAGTTTCACCGGCTTTCTGTGTTTCAGTAATGCAGGTTCGTTGCCCGGGATCTTTTGCGGGAGGGACGTCACCGGATAGACTAGAAGGCTGACCAAACGTGCGAGTCTCAAGGGGTCCCGGGGTAGTTCTCCCATGAAATTTTTGAAAATAAGGTTGTCCGAGACCCTAACTCAATTATTGTCCGTCGTCCAAAAAGTCTGAGACTGAAAGTTAAAACAGGCAGGAAAAACCAAACTTGGATACTGTTCAAACTTTTGAACTTCAAAATCAACAAGAAAAAATAAAAGATACGTTGCTTTTCAAATAGTTTGTCAACAGAAAAGTGGCTATATGGGCCTCTAATGGTATCTGCATTCAACAGAAAATCCGTGAAACCCAACACAAAAACGCATTCCAGCACACATTCGCGTTTCCTCTTTCTAGGTTCATTTGGATTGTCAGAGTTGTCTCCGGGTAGAAAGTGCATGAATTTCGAAAATGTGCACTTTGCAGAGGTGTCCGTCTTGAGCGGTTCGACTGCACAGCTTAAAGGTAGAATTTGTTCTGCCAAACCTTGAAAAATTAAGGTTCTTACACGCGAGTTCTTACTTTATCTATTTGCTCGTTCGAGGAAGCGAACATCCAAAACTGAGATACTGGTAAACCAAAAATGGAAAACAGTTTGACGGAGTAGTTCTTCAACCAAAAAACCGGGGAAAGCCGTTAAAGGCGTTATGCATGTGACGTCGATTTTATTTTGAGTCTTTGTTTATAGAGATCACCATGACAACCGAGACTCGGTTCCAGGGATATGGTTCTTGCTGCAGGTAAGCAACTGTTAAAGGTTTCGGGAAATATGGCAGTGTTTCGACCATGGTCAATAGTATGCGTTACTTTGGCGGTCATTTTCATGCCACACGGCTGCTTGCCAAAAATAATTTCGGGAGAAATAAACACCAAAAGCGTAAGTGAGCTTAACTCGAGTAGGATTGCAAAAATGAACAAGATGTGTCGTTCTTTATACCGAGATGTTTGTCACTGCTTCTATATAAACTTTAATTCATTTTATGTTTATTTTAAAGAACTGGGAATTTGTGGCAAGGTTTTGCTTCAAGAATTCCTACGGCCAACTCAAGTACAAGTTCAGATACCCGGAGGTAAGACACTGTGCAAAATAAAGGCTGAAAGCGGATATCAGATCAGCTCGAGATAAATTACTAAGTGTGGCCAACCGCAAGAGGGACACAAGGCAGTTTACTCGGAGGAAATTGCACTATAATCTCGTAATTTTGCTTTTAGAAATTAAATTAATCATCACCATGTCTCACTACGTTTGTTTTTTGTTCCTACAGGAATACGCAGTGCAGAATATTTTGCTCTATTTCGACACGCAATGGCCGAGTGTCTATCCGGAACCCACTATGGTAAGCCATTCAAGTGCCGCTCTATAAATTAACGAAATAGCGAATAATTACTTACACACAGTGTTTACGTGTTTAAAGTTTTCAACATCTTGCTCGTTTTAAGCCTTCGTAGTATAGAGATTTTCTGAATTAGGGACACAAATTAAAGCATAAAGTCCTATAAAAATAGTTTGAAGGCCGCATGCTATACCAAGCATGTCGTTGATCGGCGATGTTGTCTCGGTTTATTTCGTAGAGTCCACTCGTAAGTTATATCAAATCGTTTTTTTTGTCAAGGAAGTTACTTCATCTAAATTATGGCTGAGTGCTTCAACTATTTTTTTCTTACAAATTATACTTCAGTTTGGTGTGTCATGCAGATTAAACGCCACCGAGAATATTTTGCCGCTTTGGTTCTTTGCTCAGACATCTGCGTGTCTTAAAATAGAATTTCAATTTCAGAAAACTGTTATGAAAGCTATATCTTTGAACATTGCCTCAGCGTTAGGCGAAAAATGTTTGTTTGTTTCATCTGTTTGTGTTTTAAGTTGTTGTTAATTATATAATTAATATTTTGACAGAGCCTGTGTTTTGCTGGGTCAAAGAATAGTTAATCGAGCGAGAGATCAAAGCGAATTTAAACAAGAGAACGGAAGTAAAGTAAACCGGCGTAAATGCTATGACATCAAGAACTAAAAAACTCTTTTGACAGGCTTAAACGGCTTTTCGCGCCTTCTTAAAAGAAAAATTCAATTACATTATAAATACTTGAAGAAATACCTTAATACCAACGGTTGAAATTTTCTGACAAGTTTTATCTGGGGGGTTGGGGAGATTGGGGTGGGGTCAAAACAGCAAAAATTTTTGTATTAATTTAAGTGTGTCCCTGTGTCTGGTCTTACCGTAAATAATATAAAATTTCTTTATCAAAGATAGAAAACAGTTTGACCCCTACCCTATTACTGTCTCCACTTGTGACATTTACATTTGCCTTGAAGTGTGGCTTCTGAAAATAGGTCCTTAATATTTCTCTGAAGAAAAACTTACATTTAGTTGCCATTTGGTATTGTTTGTGTTGTTTTATATAGTCAGACATTGAGTACCAAATAGGTGGACGATGCTTTCTAATTTTGTACTTCTCAACATTGAGATCAAGAGAAAGGTTTTGGAAGGTTTATAAACAATTTTAATTTTCAAAAAACACTACATATATATACTTACTAGGAGTATAAATTCATTGAGCACTATCAATTGAGAGTGCTTCTCAGCATGACCTTGGGTGCATCTGATAATGTGTCTTTCCATCTATAAAGGTTTCCTAAGGCAATTATCAAACAAAAAAAATTGTGAAAAGTTTCTACAGATAACTTTCGGGGGGGGGGGTACCAAACTTCATGCAAACACTATGGCAAGATTAATATTTGCTATAATTAGTTACATTATCAGATCGGAAGAG
>JANVCF010117650.1:0-11964 GCA_025388745.1 Hydrozoanthus gracilis
GGGGTGGGAATGGGTATGCGCTCTATATTGGGATGGTAGGTATGACCGTCGGTTAAATAAGTTAGAATGTTTTTCAGGGGTTGTTAAAGGAAACCTTGTGTTCAACCAAGAAAAAAAGGTTGCTTTCAGTCCCCTGCGCTAGCAAACCAGTGGGATGCGCACTGATAAGAAGTTTTAAAACGACAAAAGTCGAATGGCAAACATCGTTTTACGCGCGCGCCTTTACTTATACTTTGTACACTAGCCGGAGCGCTAGCTACCCACCAATTGTTATTTAGTGGTTTTAGGGTAATGTTTTAAACAAGAGATATATTTTAGAGTTTTTTTGCCTTTGACGGTGATCCCTACCTTTTCACCCGGGAGTAACCCCTTCCCGCTCAATCCTCAGTTGGCTGCTTTGTGATAAGAGTTATAATTAAACACCGCCGCCGGTCGGTTTGCCTCTGACTCATTGGTCATGTTTTCAGTATTAATCCCTCGGCGGCCCGGGCCCTGTGCCGTGGAAAGGACTTCGGGTAAGAAATAACTAATCGCTAACTTAAATGCTCTAAGCGATAAACGAAAAAGAGCGCACTGTTGTTTTACTTGTACAAAGTATGAATATGTTTTCCCTTGCGGAGGTAAGGTCCACAAGTTGCCTCCCCTACTGAGGCTCCATAATCTTATAAAAACTGAGCGTCGGTACACAAATAAAAGCTAATCTGGTGGGGTTCCAGGCCTATGAACGATAGCAAAGTTGTACCCTATGGCTGGCACGGGCAAATGGGCAATGACGTCATAACCACCGAGTTAACATTAAACTTCCAATCGCTGGATGAAAGTAGTTTCTATTAACTTTTTTTGACGAGTCTTGGTCGTTACGATCGCTGACACGAACCTGGTTCTATCCCTACCATATAATCGCTGGGATCACGCAGTTTTAATCAAAACAATCATATAATTCTAAATGTAAGCTATAGGAGTTGATTTGATCATTTCTGAGCCCCGTTCCATCGTAGTGGAAACAGAAACCAACTTTCTTGTTCCGTTGCTTCTTGAACTTGGTTTAATCGAAACAATATTATCCCGAATTTTCAAATTTGAAGAACGCACCTTTGACCTCCTACCCCAGCGAATGTGTTGTTGGCTAAACTCCTTTCTAGAGGCCAAAGTGGTTCATTGTGTCGGCCGGCGCTTGTTTTCGGTTTTTGTAGCGTTAAGTGGATGAGAATCTTAATTTGACTCCCCTAACGATAATCTATCGCAGGTTACTGCCCCAACTAGAGAAAAAAAAAGACCAAAACATGTGCTTTAACTGGTGCCGCAAGGAATTATGGCATCGAAAATTCGTCCGGTCGACGACGACCGAGAAACCTTTTAAAACAGGTTTACCACAGGTAGCACAGTAGCAAGGGTTTTTTTTTAAAAAAGCGGGATATATTCAGTCGAGCGCGCGAACTATATACACGGCGAATTCTCTTTTTTTCATCCCTGGGAAACAACAGACAAAAAATTTCCAAACCATGGTTTGTTTCCACACTGAGCTAAACAAAAGCAATAAGTTGACGGTTTCATTGATAAGAACGCAAACAAAAAAAACTACATAACTACTAACTCGTGCACAACATAAGCGAAGTAACTCGGTGAAGTTTGACATTCTTGCAACTTCATTTTCACAGAGATTTTGTTTGAAAAACGAAAAACTTCCTTATTTCCTTTGTTTTCAATCGTTCCATTGATTAGTTTCGAATCTAAGACTAATTTGATATATACATACCTATTTGTGACTGTAACACTCAAAGTTGATGCTTCTTTCACCTGCTTCAGATCAGCTGGTCATTTTGTATGAGTGCATGGCTACTTTCGCAGCACCATTTTCTGATCGCGCAACGTTAAGTGCAACATTTTCAAAGGGGGCTACACGGTGCAATCTGCAGTTCCTCCGATGCGCACAACGTTGAAGAGCAGTGAACCTAGTTTCTGTCAATAAAAGATGGAAATCTAGATCAATGTTTGCTGATCAATTTTATACCATTTGCCGTTAACAGACAAATGTTTCAGCCGAAATTAGAAGTATCGTATAACCAAGTTTACAACTGTTCCATTTTAGGCTTAAATTCCACTGACAAGTTGCTATATACTATCGTTGTATTTATGTTTTCTCCATGGTTTCTCGTCTTTGGACATGTGTATGTCGCCTCAAGGGTACCTCACATGTGTTTTGTATTTCCTATATTGCAAAACAAAGACTTATTAGCTTACTTACCAAGACTCGTAAGTTTCCTTAAAAACAACATTATTAAACTAAACAGGTGAAAAAAGATACAAGCAGATTGGAAAGAGTAACTTAAGGCGAGATTAGAAGGCGCGAAGTCACCGAAGACCTTACAAGATACCGCGTGTACACAAGAAGTATTTCAAGGTACTCTATGAGGAGTCTCAGGCTGCAAAGCTACATCGTTCAGTACAAGCAGAGGTGCCAACAGGAATGCTATAGACAAATCAACGAAGGCTTTTGGAGGAGATAGGAGGATTGGAGAGAGATAATGAGATACGACCGGACGCTAGTGAGTAGTATGAGGTTATGGAGCGAGATATGAAACAAAAGCGCTGATTATAACCATAACGCAGAATTAATGGTTAACCAGTTTAGAGTAGGAAATGAAGGGAGCTCAAAAACTGGAGGAGGCAAAGATCACTGTTGAAAACGTGACAAAACAGCTCAAGAGAACATCTAACTGGAAGGCCCCCGGGCCTAACGGACTGCAGGGATACTGGTTTAAGAAATGATGAAAGACTGGACGAAAGACGAACTTCGCGAAATAGATAGAAATACGAGGAAGCTATATTAACGATACATTGCGCACTAGGTTGTACATGGCACGAGCCGACGGTGGAAGAGGACTAATCGGAGTGGAAGACTGCGTAGCTTTGGAGGTCACCAGTCTGGTTAAGTACATCAATAAGAGCAGAGAAACAGCTGCTGCGAGAGAGTATATTGAATATAGAAAAGGCTACAGTGGATAAGGCTACGTTGAAAGAAGAGAGAACATGGAAGCTCTTGGATAAACCTCTCCATGGACAATTCCTCAGAAGTACGCAGGATAGAGATGAAAAATCGTGGGAGTGCTCAGAAATGAAAACTCAAAAAGGAGTCAGAAGGTCTTTTAATGGCTACCCAAGATCAAGCCCAGAAGATAAATAATATTAGCTTTATGGAAGATAAGCAGAAAATATCACCTTCTTGCCGATTGTATGGAGAAAGAGAAGAGACTTCAAAATGCTAGCGCTACGGTACTATAATAACTGGAGGCACGGACAAAAGAGGCTTTAATAATCCATTGGACGTTATGTGAGAAACTGGGTTTTTATCGAGAGGAAAAATGGTATAACCATTCGCCTGGGCCTGTCCTTGGGTCAGAAAATTGTAAGATTTTATGGGACTTTAAAATCAAAACCAACCTACCAATCGAGGCCAACAAGCCAGATATTCTTGTACTTGCCGACAAAATCATAAGAAAGTTTTTATTATTGATATTGCCTGCCCATTCGACACCCGAGTTGGTGCAAAGTAGAAAGAAACAATGGACAAGTATCGAGGTTTAAAGAGGGAAATCGAGAAAATATGGAAGAGTCCAGAGGTTGTGGTGGTACCAGTCATAACTGGCGTTTTGGGAACACTCCCTAAAGGCTTCAGAACATGGCTTTAACATTACAGACATGACGGGTCTTTTACAAAGAACATGGATATTGGGATCGGCACGTATTCTCAGAAGAGTACTGGGGATGTAGGGTTAAGGAAACAGTCAGAATCTTCGCATGCAAGGCCATTGGAGGTGTATTGTTGCGGAAAAGAAACATTCAGCTTGAAATGCTGTGTGGAAAGACTATAATAATAAAAATAATGATAAAGATGATAATAACAAGACAACAACAATAATAAGTTTAGGTAATAACACTAACAATAACAAAATTCAAAGCCGTGATTTATAAATCTGCATATTCAAACATTTCTCAAACACAGCTTAAACAGGAAGCTCCGCCCCCTTTTCGAGAAAATTGAATAAATTTCGAAATCTTGCATGGCAGCCATTGATATAAGAAACAAACCACTTACCTAAATCAGTTAGACAATAGTCTAGAACCATTTTCATTTATATAATAATAAATAAGGTCTTTGGCATAGTATCTTTCTACAGCTGGCATATATTGTATTTCGTTTAACAGCCGCTCAATTTAAAAAGGTCATAGCATAGAGGATAAAATTACTTCGAGGTGGCCGGATAACCGCGAGGGCATTTTTTCGGAATTCAGGGCAAAACTACTTTGCGCTGAACGGGCACTTAAGATACTCAATTTAAAAAAATTTTCCGAAAATCTTTTAAAGTCTCAAAAATGCCATACAAACATTTTCCGAATGTTTCTTAAAACCTCCGTAGAATGAAGAATTTTGCCCGGCCTTGATCGATTTCATAAACATGTAATCGCCTGGTTCCTGGTAAAATTTAGGATTCATGTCAGTTGTGTTCTCAGTTTTCAAAAAGTCGTGAAATGAACCCTTAGGTTTTACTGGCTTCATGCGATCACCTTTACAAAGTAAAGTTAAACAAATTTTTGGACACAGCAAATCGAAGTACGCACGATAGAACGACAAACAACGTCGATCCTGGCCCGCATTTTGTCGTTATTTTATTCTATAGCACTGTTTTGTCGAGCCCGTAAACTCTCCTAGTAGGCATACAAGTTTTTGTTGATAGTCCATGCGCAGTTTTTCTGAGTTCAGTTGCAGAGCTCCGTGCACACGCAAGCGAACAGAAAGTATTTCTTATCAATGTACAGCACCGAATGCCGGAGAAGTGCTTCTCCTGCACAAAAAGCCACGCTACCTTTTGTAGTACGAAGTGAAAGTTGGAGAGGATGATAAACTGATTGCTGTAACACAGCGATATCAGACTGCTTGTATATATTGACTTGACCTGCTGGACGAATCGAGTAAGTCTCGACCAATAATACAAACAGGATAGAGCAATTAATGACTATTGTTTTGATTTTTTAGACTCTTCTCACAGGCGGAATTTTGCTTTAGGAGCTAAGCATAAAAAAATGAAATCAGACAAAGGACCGAATACCGTTGTGACAAGGGTCAGAAGACAATACGAGCTGTACACAACAAGATCGTTTTATTTTCAATTATAAAAAAGGGATATAGAACCGCGCTGTGATTAGCTGTGTGACGCACTCTAAATATGGATAGTGTATCTGCATACGTCAGTCGACTATTTATAATCGAAATATAATAGCTTTGTTCATTGATAGAAACACTTGTGAATTTTTTAGTTCACTCAATAAAAGTGAGAAAACTCTGTGGCTCGTCTTTCTTAGCACTTCAATTCTTTCGTGAGCTTCCCATCGATCACTGAACTCGCTTTGTATTCCTATAATAGACCATTAGAGTATACAAAACTGTGCAAATGGGGATAAAAGTTTAAACATTTAAAATGCTGGGTAAATTTTTGTAACTGTAAAGTTTCACGCTTGATGCGATCATTAACCTCCATTTGCACAATTTTATGTATTTTATCAAGTTCTTAGGAACAAGAGATCCGAATAGGAATAGAGAGTATTCCGCTCCTGACAAAAGTTGAGCACTCTTCATCACGGTTTCTCGCCTGGGATGGAGAAATTACAACAGAAAATAAAGCTTGGAGGGAATTTTCACTACAATACAAGAAGTGCGAAGAAACGTCATTTCACAAAAAGAAAAAAAAAACTTTGCTGTCGAGGCCGTGATTTTTGTTTATTGGATCCTGCTATCTGAAAGAAGAAATATTGTACGAATCTCTATAGCGTTCTGAAAGAAAAAGGTTTTTTTGGAGGCTAGCCAAGAAACGTCGGCAGATCGACGCAGACAAACCCAGCAAGATAACTAGATAGAACAGGGGATAACAAACGGTTCGATATCCAGAAAATATCTCAAGAATATCCTTGACAGAAGATAATTTTTCAAACTTAGTTTTAGCATTTTTGACATAGTGACATTCTGAAAAATATATTTTTTATCTTACGTCACACGGACTCACTGCTGAGCTACGCGGCTGAACTATCTTTAAAAACTCCACAAACTTAATTGACACTTCGCAGTTGTTGCTGTTCCTCAAACATGCCTACTGCCTACCTTTTTTTTGTACATCTGGTAGAGCTCTTCTTCCTCAATTGTTCTTGGGAAGCGAAAGCTTCCCTTTAAAAATCACTTCAAGTTCACAACGCTTTTGGAATACAAAGTTTAATGCGACATGAAACTATAGGATAGGTTTTAAAAAAACCTCGCAGATACCGACTCAAAAATGCCGACTTAATACAACAAATCACACATACAAGGCATTTTAAAGAAAATGGGGAAAAAAACACACTGCATAATTCTGAATTATTTCTTTAAAAGAGGTTATTTCAAAAACTCGTGCATCGTGTTTCATTACGATTTTCAAACACTCGAAAACAATTAAAAGCCTGACTCAGCCAAAAAGCTTCATGCTTTCACCTGTTTCTCGTGTTTGGAAAACGTGATGAAACACTCACATTCGTTTTTGAAATAGTACATAAAAGCACATAGTTGGTCTTTGTTTTCGCGTAGAGGTTACAGTAACTAAAACCAGCCAAAAGAAAGATAAAGCTTACCCTAACCTCACAAACCTTGTTTAATTCTGTGTCCTCTACACGAAGAAAGACCCCAGAGTTCTGCCATCATTTTACCTAACAAAGAGTACCTTGGACACAAAACTGTAAATTTGACAAGAGTTCAGATTTTATTTTTATTTTCAACCTGAAGACAATGAAGGGACCTGGAAAACATTTTTTTCAGCGAACGATAATTAATTGATAAATGTTAAAATGCATTTTCCCTGCAGTGGGTGTTAAGTGCAACCCCAGACGGGCTCGCCTTGGTATTTCATCAGTATTAAAATTCCACACATTCCGACAACCAAGCTACGAGAAAAAGACCCACAGGAAGTTTTTACAGAGCAAAGAATTTCCGAATGCTAATCTTATTTTCATGGTAAAGACGACGTTCTGTTAACTTATCCAGCTCTGAACTTTCGAATAAAAGTTGTCCTAAACTACTTCTATCAATAAAGCAGCTGCTCTCCACTCAACCGCTAAAGAAGTTTCATGCACTCAAACATAGTGTCTGCACTAGTACTAAGCCTAATCCGCAAGTACTTAACAAAACTTAGTCGCGTGGAACGAAAACTCATTATAACTCTTACAGTAAATCGTGCTTCTTCTTTGGAAGAACTGTACCCGATGTCTTAAAAATAACTCACCGCAAAAAAAGTGTGTGGATAATTGTTCAATTACATGTACATACAGTGTATTAACTGCAAATCGGTTAAATAATGTGGACCCCTTGACAACTAACAATAAACTGAGCTGCAAGTTGCATGCCAACTTCACCCTCAACATGGCCAATGGGATCCCCTTTCACGTGCAAATTTCGACTGAATAAACTAGAGTTTGCGGTAGATCGGTGCCTTTGGTGCCTGGTTATACGATAGCGCAATCTTTTTTCTTGGATTTGTCATTCACACTGCGTGCAACAGTTCTTTCCAACATACCAGGCTGCACCTTTTGAATCTGTCTCATCATCAACTGGAAACTTTCTTGAACATTCAACCCCGTCTAAAAAAGTTTTTGTATGCGGTTAGTGTTCGCATAGCAACATCGTAAAGTGTTCTTAAGCTAAATACAATTTTGAGTTTTGGTCTTTAGAAGTCATTATACCGATTGCCGGCCATGTCGCGATTAACTCTACTTTTTCAAAAACTGAATAAGATCTCTTATGTTAGTCTAGGACAAAATGAGAGCAATCCGACCGACACACATCTTTCTGAAAATGCTTAGCTCGTACCTTGGCTGATGTCTCAATATACGGGGTAACAACCGAGTTGCAGTATTCCATGACTTCATCCCTAGTCACTTCTCTTTCATCATCAAGATCCTGTAGCGAAAACAGGACAAACATTTACAAGGTCATCTATAGTATCAGCCCAAACACGATTTTATGTGTGTGTGGACTTAAAAAAGTTAGGATATGCGCAATGTTACGAGTTAGTGACAAGGTAGAGTTCTGGCTACTGTTCGAGCTCCTAGCATCCTAAGAAACTCTTCGGAGCAGAAAGACTCCAAACAAACACTTAGTGGCGCAAATTTTTATGAAACAAACCTGCCTTGTGAAGAGAGAAAACATTCAAACGTTCTGCCGCCGAGCATGACATTTCTTCTGGTCATCACCCTGATATTTACTATTTTCGGCTTTAAATAATTTTTGCATTGTAGTTTTAAGGCTTTGATGTAGTTTCATTAATCCTAGTGTTGCATGTATTTCATTAGGCATTTAAAATTTTATTGTTCATGAAATTTCTTGATATAAATTAATTCTTTAGATACGGGGCCCCTATAGTGACCAGCCTTAGAGCTGAATGGGTTACCCAGTGCAAATAAAGTTTTACTTACTTACTAACAATAACCACAGCCAGCTCCAATATGAACTTACGAGAAAGACAAAGAGGAAGTAACTACAACAAACTCTCTGTACTTATGCAGCTAGCAAGAAAAGGACAGCTTACCAGCTTGTTTCCTAGTATAACCATTGGAATGGTGGACTTGGCTTCGTGCTCTCTTAGAATCTTGCTTCTCAGCTCCTTCAGCTCATGCCAGCTGGAGGCCGAGTTCAAGGCAAACAAGACAAGGAAGGCGTCTCCAGTGGCCAAGGATGAATCCCTAAACGAACTAAACTCTTCCTGTCCAGCAGTGTCGACTATCTCGATGTCATACACTTTGCTACTGTATTCAATCTAAATATTGATACAAAAAAAAACATTTACATCAAAAATTAACAATAACATTAACAAACAAAAGAAGGCAGATAAAAGGTGCCACACTGGTTTAACCTGACATGACCACAGTTCAAAGGTAAAAGAAAAGCATGTAGTGATTAACTTTCTCCATATTGGTTAACTGTTAGAAATAGGATAACATTCAAAATACTTATTACGACATATAAAGCTCTGAGGTGTTTAGCCCCTGGTTATCTTTCTGAACTTCTCACGCCCTCTAAACGGTCTCGAAACCCGAGATCAAGTAACGCTAGTTTTCTTTTTGTTCCAAGATGTAAAACTAAAACATATTGAGAGAGGGCCTTTGCTGTCACCGCGCCCAACCTAAGGAATAGACTGCCAGTAAAAATCAGAGAGGCAGAAACACCATCGGTTTTTAAAAGTCAGTTAAGATTTTTATATTTGGACATCTTGTAAATGCATATAATAGTTTGTAAAATTAGTTTCAGCTTTTTAAATTTATATTTTAATTTTGTTAAAGCACTGAGACATTGTTAAGTGCTCCTAAAACGTATTAATTATTTTTTATTATTATAATAATTATAACAACAATAATAAAAATAATTATTATTATTGTTATTACTATCATTATTATATTATAATGATTAAGAAACCCAAAATATAATGAAGTTCTCCCTATAAAAAAATTCTTTGTGCCAGTGCAGACTTGATTGATTTGAAGCCACTGGCCTCTATAAAATAAAAACAGTCAAAGAAACTAATTGTAATAAGTGACTAAAAAAATTTTCAACTAAATTTTTATCTTATAAGAGGAAAGCAGTTGATCAATTGCCTAAACCAAATATTTTCCTTAGACCAAAGGATAAAACAAAATAGGAAGAAACAAAGCAACTATGAACATCAAGTGTTTCAATATAGAATAGTTTTACACTTGGCAAACATGTGATGGCTGATCTCGAAAACAAATCCTTACTGGTTTCACCCATAATGAGGCTCACCCTACAGCCACTTACCTCTGTCCTGTAAGTCTCTTCTGCAAACATAAAGAGAAAACAAATTATCATTTAAAACGTAAAACTTCTAGGTGATTGAACCAAAATCTTCATGTTATTAACTTTCTGTCATAAATTACAATGTTACTCTATGCTTTTTAGTTTATGATTTGGTCTTCTTCTGTGCTATTTAATGTTCACATGCAAAACTGCATCTTTGTATTTCTGCAATATCAACTATAAACTTGTTTAGTTGTTTATTCTACTATTTTATTGTACTTGATCATGAATTCGACAGAGAACTAAGAAAGCACTGTTACAAATGTTGCTGTTGGCATGAGAGCTTCTTGCCCACTCACTCACTTGAGCATCACTCAGTCAGTTAATATAATGACTGCATCATCTAGACCAAATACAATACAAAATAACCCTAAGACATTCATTACATTACATAATTTTCTAATAACATATTACATTTTTTATCTCCAGATATGAAATCTTAAAAGAGAACTAAAGTAAAAAAACCGGTGTGGCTAACTTGAAAATAAAAAAATGACTAATTTCGATATTTTAAAATTCTTTCTTGGACTACAAGGCTCAGGGAAATAAACAAATGAAAGAAATTATTCATTTTTCGATGCAAATGCAACTTCGTTTATTTTATTCCCCAGAGCCTCATATCCAAGTAAGAATTTTAAAATATCGAACTTGGTCTATTGTGTTAAGTATTTTTGTTGGTTGACGTGAAACACCAGGTTAATAGTTGGGCTTTCCACGAATTTTCTTGTAAGAGAAAGCAGGTGCCATTAACCGTATCAGCGGTTGTTTATGACATTAGTGTTGGGGAGAATGTTTACAATATTCTTCATATACAACTCTAAGAAAATCCATGTTTGTGTTGTTGGGGAGGGGGATGATTCGCCCAACTAACTCACAGATTTTCAAAGAAATTTATTCAAGTTACCCAAAGTTGATTCTCTCTCTCTCTCTCTCTCTCGCTTGCTCTTGCTAAGATATTATGGGTTACAGCCTTGTGTGAATCTGTCGTCAATGAGATTGACGTCTCTATTCATATTAGCTCACTTCCGGTCAACATGTGACGCTCAATTACAATTACAAACTTCACAATTTCCAAAAGTGTCGATTATTCAAAATGATGGATACAGTTCAGCTCTTAGGGTTCACTTTAGCCTCCTAAATGTGCGTAGCCTAATGATCCCCACCGTAAATATGGTAAACAACAAACCATTGTACAAGAAACTAAAGCCAACATAAGTTGATCATTATTAATTTTTTTTTGCTGTGAAAAACGAAAAAACTTAATATTTCTATTTAAACAATGTTAAATAATTATTTGATAGTTGTCAAAAAAATGTCTCTTTTACTTCAGTTTACCTTAATTTAAACACAAAATTCTAGTTTAAATATTATTGTGCAATGTAAGCGTGTTATTTAATTGTCGATGATGTTTTGAAGTTTGTAGCCCTGGCGTTATGGTTTATTGCCTTCTTTGCTTTGGAAAATTATTTATGAACAAATAATTAATGAATTAGAGAGTATATTCCTGTTTCCTGGTAACAGTTACCTTCCACTGTTACATACAAAAAATCTAATATAATGGTGTACAATTTTTAAGTTGCTACTAGTGGGAAAACCAACTTAAATCTTTTTCAAGATTTTCTGTGCCAAAGGAAAATTAACACTTCTAGAATTTAATAAATAAATTGTATACAAGCTCTGAGAGTGTCTTCATTTATCCAATGAACTGAGCAAAAAATCTGACTGCCATTACAAAGTTCAAATTGCCATATGATGATGTCAATGACTCAACTCGATCAGGACAACCAAAACTTTGTACATAATGCCAACCAAGGAAAAACAACAAAAGAAACCCATTTGGCCTTTGGCTTGAGAGTGGTACAGGTTGAGTAACTGACATTTGTATCCAATGTCTGTGCTCAAACCAGCATGATGCTGGCAATTCGCTCTCAATCAATGGCAGACCAAAACACACTTCAACATTTTTTATCTCAAAGGTTTGGCAAATATCTCTACTTCAATTCTTGGATTTCCACACTGGTAGCATTTTAACCTTTATCTTCACAATTTGTGCTTTATCGTCTGCGGCAGAAGCAAAA
>JANVCF010117761.1:0-23037 GCA_025388745.1 Hydrozoanthus gracilis
AAAGTAGGTCCTCTGAGAACCCCATGAAGACTCCAGACATACATACGCATCCCTTACACTTTCGCAAACAGGTGCACACTCTCAAAAAAGTCCAGACTATAGTAAATCCTTTCCCAAGCCTAAGTGGCTCATAGGCCGGCACTTATCTCTGGTTTCTGTTGTGTTAAGCAGATGAGAATCTGACTCCCCCTGGACAGGACACTAATCTATCGCAGGTTAGCCCCTGGTCTGGCTGAGGCTCAAATTTGCAACCCTGGGATTACGAATCAAACTTGCCAACTGCTTTGCCACAGTGCAGCCAACAGACCTTATGCATAAATGGCAGAAATTTAAAATTCATTATTTATTTTGTCTACATTCAAACTAGCTCTACCAGCATTGTTCTTGAGTTAAACTTTCGAAAGACTATATTTACCCTAAACAAGGCTAGTGGAGCTAAGTTGAATTTCCACACTGCAACAGTCTTTTACTATACACATTGCTTTGAACTCTATCTTTTTAACCCTCAATTAAAAAATTGAAAAGAAGAGAATGGTTAACTTAAAATAACTTTATTAACCATATCCAGATTTAAGATACATTTGTATGCTTGGGCAATATGCAAGTAACTTGTTAGTTTAGACTAAAACCTCCAACATCAAATGTACCTACCCCATAGCACTATTCTCTGCCTGTCGCAAAACCAGGTTGATATTAAAACAAAAAGTATCAGACAACCAGTCTCTTAAATTCAATCCTTTAAAACTGAATCAGTGACTTGAAACAAGTAACAAACTCAACATTCTCTAGTCAGCAAAAATTTAGAATAAGCGTATGTTTTCTGCTCATTATTTTGTCAGCTGAAAACTCAACACTGAAAAAACGGCTTAGTATTGCAAAAGGTTAAGACTTCCAACATAAATCTAATTTTAATTGTCTCACTAAATATAAGTTTTTTTGGTAACTCAACTTGGATAAAACCAACTTCAAACAATCTCTAGTTAGCTTAGCGGCAGCCACACTTTTTCACCACCATGTTTTTCCAGACTCTAACTTTCATCGTTCCAGTGTCCTCATCAAAGTAAAGTACCTTTTTGCCACTTAGCTCTAGTGGCACACAGTGTGGCCGGACGGGCTGCGTGATTCCGTGCATTTTCAAGACACGAGAAATGATTATGGCATGGTTTGTGGGAAGCAAACCTGCACTGATTGGTGAATAACAGTGTCCTAAACAATAGTCAATTTGTACTTGGCCAGTCGGTTGTAATACCCAGCTAAACGTCTTTGTCAATTCCAAACTTATGGTGCCCTTAAAACAACCAAACAACAGTTGGCCAGACCGAAGCCCACCCTTTCTCTGAAGACTCATGAGTTTCTGAGAAACGAATTTTGTGTTTGAAGAAATTGGCAGTTTCATTGGCATTAAAACAGTCTGTCTCTCTAACAGTTCAAGCAGAGCTGGAGATGACTGTTTAGCATTCATGTGATTCACATATACAAGAAGGCAAGGTTTTACTCTTCTTTTAAAAATATACCCAGGGTTCATGTAACGAGATTTTCCATTATGGGTTCTAATCTCTAGTTTTCCTAATGCCCTATGGTATCTCCATCCCCTAAGAAAACTTCTGATACCGAAGCTTACGTGAGTATTTGTCCTTATTACCTTCCTCCATTTGTGCCAAGTGTAGTTTCTAGAAACCATTAAGGATTGTAAAGTAACATTTACAAATGGTGGAAGGGCTTTTATAAAATTCGATAAAGGCAAAACAAATCGAGCGGCCACAATAGTATCATTTCCATCCAGATCGCTTATGTTGAAGTAAAAGCTGTGAACCAAACTGGCGTTGGGCTGTACACCTGTTGGTAGAACAGTTTATTAGTTCCTGTGGTATTTTCAAAATTTGAACTTGATGCTGATGCAAGCTGTAAAAAGTGCAGTGAAAACATAAGTGTTACTCATATGCCAGTACAAAAGGTAAGCACAGCTAATAGTAGTCTCGCTAACAATTGACTAGCAGGGTTAAAAATAACTCTCGACTGCCAATGATAACCGACAAATTTGCTTTTTCAAGATGAAGTCATTCAACAAGGGGCATCAGAAAATGGAGAGCTGCTTGCAAGACCAAAGATAAACCTGATTTTCATCACCTCAAAGTGACTGAAATTGAGATTTGGAAAGCATTGGTTTATATTTTCTTGCTAGAATGTCATGTACAATCTGTTTTGCCAAAAACAGCCAACCAAAATTGTGGTTTACATTGAACAGCCTACAAAACTAAGCATATTTTCTGAACATTATTTTAAACCCTGACTAGTAACAAATTGCAGGACTAGAAAAACGTTTAAGTTTAAACTGAATTTTTCCCAGAGCAGATTCAAAATATTAAAGTGTGATTTTGAGATATAAATGCAATGTAAAACTGCAACGGTTTTGAACGCTAAAACAGCGAAAGGGTACATGTTTTAAAACAAGGAATATTGCCTTAGTGCAAACTATCCAATCACGTGCCGCGACCACGCCTATATTCGCGATCACCAGTTCATGCCCCCTTTCACAATTTCACTCAAGCCTCAATTTCAAAGCTGCTAACAAAATAAGTTTTCACTGTTGAAAGCGTACAATAAAAAATCAAAGAAGTGTTTAAGAACTAATACCAATTTAAAGGGCACTGAATACATTGGAACTGCAAAATGCACGTGCATTGGTTAACACAGAACGACGCTCTCTACTGATCAAAAAACTTTTTAAAAAAATAGAAGAACAGTGAGACAAATCTCTTCTTATTGTTCTAATCCAGCTGTCTTATAATAACACTAAACTGATCAAAGTGTCCAGTATAACAGCACCAATCTGCAAAAACGCCCTCTCACTGGCTGTGTGTCTAATAGTAATACATTATGAAGGGGTGTTGAGTTGAAACTATGAAATCGCAAGTCTCGCAAAAAAGGCAAAATGTTTGACACAGTAGCAAACTCCAAAAAAAGGCAATGGATTAAATTCTACCTCGGGCGCGGAATTTTTAAAATGATGAAGTTTCGTGTTTCACTTCGAGGATCCAAACGAGTTTTTGAATACTACTCCTTCATGAAAATCAAAACAACTGCTTTTCCTTAAACGAGAAAGAAAGAAAAATATAGATAAAACTTTGTTGCTTAAAAATCCGCAAGTGTTTGGGTTTATCAGTACATCCAAAGGCAAAGGTTGTGGAATTGAGATCAAATTGAAAACAGGGTCTAACCACGCGAAGTAGTTTTGTCACGAAAAT
Source organism: Hydrozoanthus gracilis (assembly GCA_025388745.1). Lineage (NCBI taxonomy): Eukaryota > Metazoa > Cnidaria > Anthozoa > Zoantharia > Hydrozoanthidae > Hydrozoanthus > Hydrozoanthus gracilis. The sequence goes on from JANVCF010117761.1 coordinate 3,246, forward strand.
GTTATCCGTCAATTAATTTTTAAACAAGTAGTATATAAAACTACTATTTATTTACCCAAGCTAGTGGATCATGAAAGAATATTGTGAAATAAAACAAACGAATAAAAGTCTAAACTGAATGCCGCTATGATCTCGGTAAAAATACCCTCCCAAAACTTGTAAACTCAACAGATCTAGTTTAAATATAGCTTACTTTTCACAGGCTCGTACCCGTACACTTCATCCACTGTCTTGTTTTTTGTTCCAATTTTCACTCTCAATTTCCCGTCTTCAGTTTCCAATGCACGACTGTAGACCTCTCGAACTAAGCTGTGTATTTAAATACTGATGAGAATCTCGATAAACGGTAAAATGTTCGCTAGCTTTAGAAACGAATTATCGGCTGTCAATTGCCACGTGCTTCATTTTGAAAAAGGTTTCACTCTATATATTTTATTATTCACTTAAAAAGCAAACATCGTGCCTTTTAAATGTATAAGACTTAGCAAGGCCCGTTGTAACAAACTGACAGAAGCAGTTTAAAAAATTACTGGCTTTGTTTTCTTGGGCATAATTCAATTTAAATATTCTTCTTAGATATGAAAGCGTGTTGGAAGTTTGTCTTACTCGTTAGCACGGCGCCTGGTTGAAATCTGCTCGCCGAAGGTAGTTGAAAAGTCCTTTCGCACGCTCTTAGTAAACACAAGTGGCAGGATCAAGACGAACAGAACAAGAAATGTCAGTTTTCCCATTTTCCTAAACGACACCGCCACGCTCCCTTTATCTTCACTCCCTGTAACTATTCCTTTATTCCACGGCGTTGTTTCAACAACGCACTTCAAGTTTCCTAAACTTTGATTGGTTAAAAGTGGTCCCGCCCCAACGTATTTGGTCCCCCCCCCCCCCTCACCATCTCCCTAAAGGGATTCTCACAGATTCGGTCCCCTCATTAAGGAAACTGAAGTCAACTGTTAAGCAAACATCTCATCAATATGATTGTCAGAATTGATTTTGATGTAAGCGTTTTTTAATTTAAGTTACTGTTTTTGAAAGGCGAACTTGCGTTCATAGGCGGTCGTGTGATTCATTCCCTTTTGATTCAAACAAAAACATGACCTCGAAAAACCGCAATAATATTTGTAAGTTTCAGTTCTGTTAGGCAAACTTCAAAATCAACCTCGCGACCTCGACACTTATACATAAAAAAAAATATGCTTAGTTATGTGCTTGCAGAAATTTACTAACTTCAAGCCAGAAAAAAATAGCAAACAAGATCTGGTTCATTTTTTAAATAGGGCTTTCTTCTCTCGTCTTGTGATTGGACGAAGCATGAAGTGACTGACGCGGCCACTGTTTTCAACCAATGAAAATTCTGGAAACTTCTTTAGTGTTGTTGTTCGCTTGCATTTTGATACAAACCTTCGATTAAGGAGGTAGTTAGTTTTTAAAATATGGGAAATTTTCAGCTTCTTGTGCTTTTCGCCTTCGCTCTTCCACTCGTGTCCACAGAAAACGTGAGGAAGGATTTTTCGGTCAAGCCGCCATCGAACAGACACCGCGCATACTGGTACGTTAATTTAGAAAGTTGTGAATAGCTGCTTCAGAGTATAAGACAATCAAGTTATAACTAAGTTGGGAAAAAACTAATTTCATAATGCTAATTTTTCCGAGTTTGTTTACCGGGCAACTTTGCTTTAGGTTTAACTAGTAACACAAAGTATCGCATTTAACGTTGGGTTTGCTAATCGGCGGCATCTTTGAACACGAACAGGTGTCTTCGGGAAGTTTATAGTCGTGCACAAGAAAACGAAGATGGGAAGCTAAAAGTGACAGTTGGACAGAGAAATGAAACGGTGGATGAAGTTTACGGATACGAACCTTTGAAAAGTGAGAAAGTTTAATTTAACAAGAAAACTTAATTAACACATTTTTATAGTTGCATGAGGGCAGTGTCACTGACTGCTCAGTATGACTCGGAAACTATGTTTTTTAAGTCTGTTTAATTACTCTTTGCCAGTACCATTGGAAACAACCTTTGATGGTGGCCTTTCAGTAATTGTTCCCATCTGACCTATTTTATAGCGTGTCTCTTAGATTTACTTATTTACACATTAATATTTTACTGAAAGTTAATTTTAAGAAAACAATTTCTGTTTCCGGGATCTGCATGTGCAATGCAAAAAGATGAAGTTTTAATTTTTCGGGTTTGTTTTAAGTTCAGCTTTGAACTTTTTTTTACTTTTCAGGCGATAAAATAAGCAAATTGCAAACTGCCGAAAGATTAAATTTCGGCTTTATGAATGAAAAGACGGCGTGAATTGTTTGTGGTTGAGGCCCGAGTCACGGCACATGTGTAGGCGTGGGCCTGAAACGTGACTGAATAGTTCGAGATAACTAATATTGCCATTTACATAATGTTCTGTCTACCGGGTGTAAAAACGATTGCCTGTTTATTGAAATTTAATGTTCAAGTTTCATATTGCGGAAAATATATTTGACCTAGCATAATTTAAGCTCACTTTGTGTTCAAAGTTGAACTATGCTAACAATGACAAGGTCAAGGGCTTGTTTCGATTCGGAAAGAAATGAAGTAAATATAAACAACTCGTACTTTGGTTTTTATCCTACCGACTTAATTGAGACACGAGTTCCTTTTTGATTGTGTGAATGGAGGTAATACTTTTGCTTTTGTTAGCATTAGCATTGATTTTGTTGTAGTTTTCCAGTTTTAATTTTGCAGAAGGATGGGGGTAGGGGGATAAAACTGTAACTATTAGTTTTAGGGAGCTAATGTAAATGCTTATAAATGATTTGTAAAGTCGATGTGCCTGATATTGGTTTCTTTCTGACGTGCTTGTAAAGCACTACAAAAAAGCAACATGATAGGGCTACACAATAAGCCTTATAATGCGTGCATGTTTACGTCAAACATCCCCAAGCCTCGCTTTCAAATCACGACATAAATCAAATCCCCAAGCGTCCACAAATTAAATAATTCCTTCGTAAACACGGTTTGCACGTGCAAAATGCTTACACCTATTTATTTAAAAGGAGGCTTGGGGATGAAATTGACTAGTTTGACGTCAACATACATAAGGCCTATTGACTGTTTGGTGTTAGTATTTATATTATTTCTGCCATAATTATCTTCCCCATAGTATGCCAAGCTTTCTAATTTCTAGAATTATCTGGACAATTTTAGAGTCAGTTTTACAATGTGTGCCTCAATAGTTCATAAGATATTATGAAAACCAATATATAACCTTTCCACTGTTCTACCAACAGGTGTACAGCCCAATACCAGTTTGGTACACAGCTTTTACTTCAACACAAGCGATCTGGATGGAAATGATACTATTGTGGCTGCAGAATTTGTCTTGCCTGTAAGCAAGAGTGCCTGGCATAACCTTTCTTATCCCTCACAGCTGAAAATTTCTCTACACGCATTTGTGGTTTTTAGAAACAGCACAAAACTAGTCTTGCATAAAAGGGCACAACCCGGAAGGCAAGTTGAGCTGGCTATAAGCATCAAGGAGGCTGTGGAATACTGGTTAAATTTTCAGGGAGCATTAGGTAAATTTGAACTAAGAACCTTCATTAGACCTTTCTTTGCTCACCTGTGGTATCAAGAGAGACCAGTTAACCCTGGACAATTTTTTAGAACAGAAAAAAAGCCATGTGTTATAGTTTACCTCAACAGTTTGAGGGCTAGACAGATGGTACTAGCACCAAGGAGTGAACCATTGGTAACAAGAAGAAAGTTTGTCCCTGAAAATCCCTTGCAGCTCCATCCCAAAGGTGGGATTCGCTCTGGTTCTCCTGTCTGCCATAATATATCTTTCACTGTGACACTGCCAAACTTGTACAGCTGGGTGTTAAACCCGATTGGCCAGGTAGACATTGGTTTGTGTCGGGGTCGCTGTTATCCACCAATCAGTACAAGCTTTCACCCAACAAACCACGCCATTATCATTTCACGGCTGTTGAAAAGGCAAGGAGTCACTCAGCCTGCCAGACCAAGTTGTGTGCCACTCGAGCTAACAGGTCTGAAGGTTATTTTTGTTGATAAAAACGCTGGAACATTAAAAGTTAAAGTCTGGCAGAAGGTGGTAGTGAGGAAGTGTGGCTGTCGTTAGCTAATAAAAGTGCCATTTTGTACTTGTTAGTTTTGTTGTTGAGTTATTCATGAAATGCGAATGTATGTTCCATTGTTAGTTCTTTTTGATGTTTGCATTTTGTGAGAACAACCTTTTGAGTTGTGTTCTAGTTGCTTAAAAACTAAATATTAAAAAAGAGGCAGATTTAGTTTTTAAGCAACTCTCAGAATTTAGGCTTATCGCTGTGAAAGGTGTTGATTTAATTAATTTAAACGGTTGTGGCCATAACCATTTACCATTATAAAGGCAATGCTTACAAGAATTTGAGTAGGATACTAGTTCACCAAAAACTTGCACCAGGTGTTGGCACAGCTATTGGGCATTACGTTTGACTTGTAAGATGATATTGTATGTACTAGCAACTTTTCTGGGTCATTATTAGTGTTTGCAAATGCTCAATATTGACACTTTATTGTTCATCAAGTTGTGTAAAATTATGTATGGTTGTTTTCTTACATTTTGAATAAACATATGACACTGTTTGGGTTGAGAAAGAGAGTGTTTAGGGTCTTACACGAAGTCATATTTTTGCAAAGGGGAGAATTATGTGAAGGTTGTTCTACTTGCAGTTGCCTAGGGTTTTTCTTTTTTTTTAACCATCTCTTCCTTGAATGAAACCACTGCAGTGCCCCAGAAGAATATTTGAATACCGTAAACGCTCTATTATCCTCCCTCCCCTTTCTAACAAACCCCCAGTCTAGAGTGTCAAATTTTAAATACCCCGGCATATCCTAAAATTATTTATTAATTCTCTAAAACTCCAGATATCTAAAATCTAACTCCGTCAATCGATGGGGAATCGTACCCCTTAGGGTTCTTGTGAGAAGCTTTATCGCGATATGGTGCAAATTGTCAGACATTAGTTCTTTTAGTTGGCCTTGGCCTTGCATATTAGTTTTGAATATTGTGAACGCCGCAATCCAAGAATGCTTGTAAATTATCTAAAAAACCAAAAATCAAAACTCCAACTCCGTCAGTCGATGGGGAATATCCCATAGGGTCATTGTGGGAAGTTTTATCGCGATGTTATGCGACGTGACGGATTTTAGTTCTTTTACTTGGCCTCGGCTATGCTATATTCATCTGAAAGACAATTCTTTTAGGGAAACTTTAGTCGCTGAACAGTACCTAGATTCTAACTTCGTTGTGCTGGGAAAATACTGGGGCAAGGGAAAATTTTAAAAAGTATAGAAAAAAGATATTTGTGTTAATGCCATAATGGTGTTAACTTTTGCAAAGTTATTTTTAGTGGGAGGTTTTTTCGCTGGATTTATTTTACCGATTTGGGTCGAAAATCCGTGAAAAACAAAGTACAAAAAATAGATTCCCGCGATCTTTTCCTCCTGCATGCACGGTAACCAGCTAAGACTATAAGACAAAGATGAAAATTCACAGAGAAACGCTTCAACGGAATTATAAGTTGTTGGGAAACCGTAAAATCTTGTCGTGTGCGCGTCCAATACGCATGCTTCGATCGGAACTTATTTATTTACTAATTTAAAGCGAAGGCGACTTTTGGTATTTGCTGCTTTATTTCTCAAATTTTCTTTTATTTTTGAAAGTCGTTGAAACAAACATTGCATGACATCCAGCTCTAACGATTAAAACTCTAAATAATTAAAACTCTACAGAAGAGAAATTGACGATGGAAAATTTGACAAATTTTGTTTGGACTGATTGAAACAAACACATTTCCGGCGATCTTCGAAATCCGAACTCCCGTCTCGCGTCTTCGGCGCTCGTAGGGTGAGCTTAGCCTCCCGAAATTTGCGCCGCGTGGGTGAGGGACGAGGGCTTATATACCACGCCAGTGTAACTTAGTGAAAAGACAAGACCAATCCAAACTTAGACGCAAGAGGTTGTTATCATTTAGACATTCTTGATCAAAGCGAAACCAAAGAAATATATTTCATACTAGTTTTATTAAGCTTTACAACTAAAACTCGTTCATGAATGTCAAAACCACAGCATTGCGAAATATCTCACCTAGGCTCGAACGAGTCCCCTGACAGAGTAGCATTTATATATGAATACGATAATGAGCTCTTTAACTGGCTGGACTCACGCGCTGTCATTGATTTGTTTAATTTTCTCCGTCCTTTGAGACAGACATTTCGTGAATTCTCGAAATTATTCGGAACTTGGTGCATGATTCAAAAGATTAGAAGAGGCGTCCTATTGAAGAACGATGCATGAGTCCTTGGCTTGTTTACTAGCTTTGAAACTGAATTAATACGGCTTCCTGAGCACACCAGGCTTCCAAACTTGCGATATTAAGTTGTTAATCAAAATTAAGAAAATTTCAAAACTTAATTTAAACTCTTCCGCGGACACCTTTAATTTTTATCCCAAATTCAATCGTCCAAATAAATTCGGAATAAAAGTATAAACGTTAGTTTTAACATTTTAAAGCATTAAAAGAGTTCTGAAGACAAAGTAATGTTATCCTTCCAAAGCTCTTGCCGTTGAAATTGAGTAGAAAAAGCGCTAATGCAATTTAATAAAAACATTTTTACTTTCTCCATGGCATGAAATCAGTTTGTGTTGTTTGCCGACAACTTTTCTCACGCCCGTAGCTAGCCATTTTCCAATGAAAAAAAAACAGCTGTCTTTATTATAATCAATACCCTTCTTATCGGTCTAAAAACTGTTTACACATTTTTTTATTAAGAACCCAAGCTCAATGTTCTTATTTCTTTCAACAATTTGAGGCTCAAAATGTTCTTATTTTGTTCTTAACTGCAACATATTCTTTTTATGGTTGAAAAACGACCTCAAAGGCCTTCCTGTGTTTATGTATCATACATTGTATGCCCAGTTTTTAGTTCCAGAATGCGTGTGCATGCAAGACACGTCGTTTTAGTGGTATTACATATGCTGTATCAAGTTACAGTGCGACGCTGTTCCTGTTGACTTATTAAACTTTTTCTTCTTTTTTGCTATTTCTTTTTTTTATTTTGTTTAATTTTTTTCCAAACTTTCATTTGAGCCTCAAATTGTTCTTAATTTGTTCTTATTTTTCGGGCGATTTGAGCCTCACTGTTCTTATTAAGTAAGTTCTGTAAAAAGCTTCGTAGATAAAGATGAATGCTAGATTAGAAGAATGAAGATAAAGTTCAACAGCTTAGAGATGAAAAACCTCTCCGCCTCTGGATATGTGTCGCTTCTTTCTAGCAGCCTTCACGCTTTTGTAAGAACCAGCCAGTAAATTTAGCCGAGGCACATTGTTTTTATAAAGTCGCTCTTATGAAAAAAGACTGCAGCTTTTTTAAACGAGCAGCGGCCGATCGACAGTGTGTGATGAGAAACAACACGTTCTACTGGGCTGTCTCAGGACGTGACCCAGCAGGTTTTCACAGTTCTGACCATCTGAAAAACTACTTCTAATTTTTGGCTCAAAATTTTTTGAGGAAGCAAGCACAAAAACTATTACGGTGTTTTGACGGCAGGGGGTAGGAGGTTGGAGTGAGAGCAGGAAACAGCCGCTTCATCCCATAAACAAAGGGAAACAAGTTTTCAGCTCACACTTTACTCATTGTTAAAGAAACCATTTGTTTTGTTTCCTATCAAAAATACTATGAATTGAGATTGTTCGTAAAGATTAATTAGTGAAACGCGAAACTCGGTATGAAATGAACGCCAATAATTTTTTTGCCGAATTATTATGCTGGCGGCCCTTTTCAACCAGTAGGGAACCAGTCTAGCGGACTTGTGATTACCAGCTTTAAAGAGGCTAATAAAGTAAAATTCCAAACGCTGCTACGATTTCAATGAAAGCAGACACGTCTTCCTGTGTGCCGGGAACGGATTGTTTGAAGGAGTTGTGAGTATTTTAAAAAGTTTCACCTGACTGCTTGTTTCTCTTTATTAATGCTGATACCATATCAAAAGTGGTTCTATTAAAAGTCTATCGTGTGAAAGGGCTACCAAATCACCCAATTTAAATCCACCAAACTTGAAAGTCGTTGACATCCAGCTCTAACGATTAAAACTCTAAATAATTAAAACTCTACAGAAGAGAAATTGACGGTGGAAAATTTGACAAACTTTGTTTGGACTGATAGAAACAAACACATTTCCGGCGATCTTCGAAATCCGAACTCCCTTAGTTTGCATTGCTCAAAATCGCTCGGGTTACACTGCATGCCAGGGTATAAAGCAGTGAATATAATTCTTATAGTGAGTATATGAGAATATACGTAAAGTGAACCCCTGATGATGGTTTGTAATCGAAAAAACGTTCGGAAACTTTTGTAGTTTTACTCTGCCTTTTTTATATATATTTCATTACCTTTTGAAAAACGTTTTTATGTCTAACAGTGAATATATGTATAAAACCTTTTTTGAAAAGTTGTTTTTAGCAGCATAATTTAATTCTTTTCTTATTGAATTAGAGACTGTCATTTATTTCTCGACTGGAAAACAGAGTTATGAGACAAAATAGTATTTGTAACATTATGTTCCATGAATAGAAAGCAGATGTTTAATTTCGATCGAGCATCGATCGAGGCGTCGGAGTGGAATAATTTTCAATGACCTTAATGCCAATTTGAGACAACTACGTTTTGAAAAGGCACTTCAGTGCTCATTTAACCCCCAAGTAACAGTTAATGGATTTGTGTTAATGCTGGCTTCCTGGAAGTACATTTTTTTATAATAATGTCTTAATTCTTGTCGAGGATTTCAGCCTGAATCGTGTTTTAAATGTTTGTAGTATTGTGTTTGGTGAACAACGAGGCTAGGAAAAATGTGCTGGTTCTTACAAAAAGAGCGTGAGCTTTTTTTTTCTCAAACGGAAAACGATCCGGGAGACTAAAGCTACAGAAAACCAAATGATTTTGTGCCATCACCTATCAAAATACAGTTAAAGGTCATTCCTCGGCCTCGTATACGTGTTTCAAACATGTTCTCAAATTAAGGCCGATTTTTAGCCTGACGTCAGTCTTTGAAAAGGGGTCTTACAAAAACAACTGAAGAGTGTAACAACTATACGCTTTTTTACAAGAACAACTTTGTAAGAGAAACCAGGCTCAGATTGGCCAAATTTAAGAACAATTTAAGAACAAGCTGAGGCTCGAAGCTCGATTGAGCATTTTTTTTAGCTTTACAAAAAATGGTTCGCAATTTTTTTCTTCTTTTAACCATTATCATTGCTTCAAATTAAACACTTCCCTGAAGGTTGTTCCTTACAACCGTTGTAAACTTTTGTACAACATAATGTATCTTCATAGGGAAACAGGCAAACTTTCGTAGTAAAAGAATGATCAATGCATGCAAAATAACAAAAAAACAAATACAATGTACTGCAGTACCTTACACTTAGTTTTTTTAAAAATTTAAACCACTCTTAAAACATATCTTGAAAACAACATCAATTATTCAAGACGTCTCGTGGCTTTAGTATTTTTGGTAAGTGACCTAATATGAGCATGCTTTTTGCTATTTTAAAACTTATATGACTTCACAAACCTACTATTGCGTCAGATCTCCCAAAGGTCCCGGATGTTGTTAGACATGCAAAAATCGAATGACTTCTTTATTTGTTAATCAACGCCTAGCGGTTTTGTCAAAACTATATTTTAAACTAACACTAGTTATATTTCTCGTTCGGTTATGTGACAACTGCACACGCCGAAATCTTGCCTTGTTAATTTGGAGCTATATTCACTGTTCCCAGTTACTGACCAGTTGAGGGCCATTTGTTATCGAGCCTGGTCGTTATTTTGTGTCGATGGGTTTATTTTCCTTAGCAATTCAGTTAGTTCCCGTATTTCTCTGGCTTTGGGCTTTTAATTTAAGTTCGAAATGTTTTTGCTAACCAGTTCCACTGAACTTCATCATATCACTGTACAAAACTGCTTCTGTTGGGAGCCGTAAACACCTTTAAGGATGGAAAGTTCTAGCTCGTGTCAAAAATTTGGTGGGCCCATCCTCACAGAACAATGGTTGAAATTATTTTTTTGTTTTCTGCTTCTTTTTTTCTTTCTTCTTTCTTCTTTTTTTTAGCTGGCAGACTCTTTTTAATTTTCAGCTTTTTAAAAGATGCTAAAACATCTTCCGAGTACAGTAATCTAACTCGGCCAAACTATAAATCTACAACAAATCGAAACTGTTCGGACTAAGAAGAAAAATTAAAGTTTTGGAAAACTTTAGTCCATACGCAGATGATTTAATTAAAAGAAAAGAGTTATCTTTAAAAAAAGGCTTACTCAAACACCTCTTTTTCTCGATCAGTTTTTATCTATAGCAAAAGTTATAGCGCCTGAGACCTAACGATCGAGTCACCCGATCTTGTCAGACAAAAGACCGATTCGAATAATTTTTAAAAATAGTTTTTTTTGCGCAATAATGAAAGTTTGGTTCCGCATCGTCTAGGAAACCTGCTAAGACAAGCTGAAACAGCGGAGTTTGTTGTTTGAGGGGAGCTTGGAGTTTGTCATGCCTGTAACTAAACACAAACCAGCTGTATGAACGACAAGGTTTGTTCAGTGTGGGCTCACCACGTCCTGCCATTTATAGAGTTAAATATGTAAATAGATAGATAAGCTTCGACAGTTGCATAGCTTCATTATAAACAGCAACAATTATGCAAATTCTAAACTGTTTAATTTCTGTTAGTTCATTTGCGAGAGTTGAACCGTGAAGTTAAGGTGAGTTGAGAGCTTCATTCCATTCTTTTACATTACTGCCCTAGTAGCTTTATTTCAGTAAACTTTGAATAACACAGAGGTTTATGCATGAATCTAATAGAATATTAATAGAAAAGTATCATAAACATGCTAAAGCTTGACTCAAGCCAACACAGCACAGTTGTGTTAAAAACTTTGTAACCTTAAATTGAACTCGAGTAGAACTCGAAAAGATCTCATTCACAAATTGGCTACTAGTTAAATAGCGCGACTTTTTATATAGCTATAGACTCCACACAGAATGAGCAGAAGATGTCGTGATATAACTCTTGTTTTCTTGTTTAGTTATTTAATCGCGAAATTGTTTTATATTCTCTAAGCATTTGTTGGCCAACTTTGATTGCAAAGAAAATAAGTTTCGTTCACTAATCTATATGCTGTTGACTTTGATGTTTGATCAAGGAAAGGTTTTAATACTGTATATTATATCTTGTTCGGTTTGGTATAAAAAGATTATCTCAAAGTTTCCACGAGCGTCTCAGCTCGTTTCAGTTTGTATATATCTGACAGTGAAATTAAAGCTATTGAGGCGTGGTTTACTTCCTGGCTTCGTCTGACCGCACTTTTAAACATACCGACTCGTATGATATTTTGTACAGAACTGCTTTTCAGAGACGTAAGCTGTTGGGTAGTAAATAATTAAGTCAAAATTATATCTGTCAGTGTAACTGACATGGAAGCTAGTTTGGACTTTTTTTTCTCAACAATTGACGTGCAACTGCGACTGTCTAATTTAAAAAGTCCAACCAGCCTTGTTTTGAATAGTTCTGCTTGAGAAGTTCATCTGATAAAGTTCATTCGTAAAAGCACTTATTTGCCCGAACGGCAAATTTCGCGACACAGTATAAAAAATAATAGTAGCTTTGTTTAGAATTGTCTGGATTCTGACATACAATTCTAAAAATACGTAAGAAAATACCGAATCTAAAACATTATTTTCGGCATTGAGTGTACTACATACCGGCAACGGAAACCACGATTCTTCGCAGATCGCAATAGCTTTGTGAGAATCTGCATGTGCGTGATAATAAAACTCTACAGAATAATGCAGTAGCGAGAGAGTATTAACATCAGTTTCAAAGAAACGACTAATCTGTATACGGAAATTAAAAATAACGTATAACTTGGTTTTAAGCCGTATTAGGAGTTTATTCATCGAAGCCGCTCATAACTTATCTTTTTGTTTTTTTCCAGTGCCAACCAAACTCATTATATTAACTACGAAGCTAAGAAGAATTCTTTGCATTTTTTAAATAATAATACAATTAACGGTGAGCCAAACAATTTCTTAATAATGAATCTTGATATTAATTGAAAACTCGTATTAAGAGTTTATTCATCGAAGCGGCTCATAACTTATCTTTTTGGTTTTTTCCAGTGCGTACCAAACTCATTATATTAACCACGAAGCTATGAATAATTATTTGCATTTTTTTAAATAATAATAAAATTAACGGTGAGCCTAATAAGTTTCGATATTAATTGAAAGCTCGTGACTTCTCCTGCGAATTGCCATCAAATTTAGTGAATTTGTTGCGCGGTTGCACCGCGTCCTTACCGATTCACGAGCATCGCACGAATTGGAAAGCGGCAAGCTCAAGAGCTAGTATCGTTTACGAGTATAAGTGACGCCCCCTGCTGTCCCAACTTCTTCTTTTGAACACCAATATTGTATTTTATCATAGGTATAGAAGCCGAAAACACAGACGATACCTAGACAAGCCAAGCAGAACTACTGAGGCGAATAATTTGCACAACAACCAAGTATTGAAAGGATCTAGGGTGCTAAGTTAATTATCGATATCTGGCTTTGGTACGTAATTTTATGTTGTAGGCATTTCATTGAGTAAAGGGCAACATAATTGTCTTTTTTGATGAAAAATTATCCTGGGGTGTATTTGATTGTAATGCGTGCTCGTAGTTTTCTGAAATTGTTTGACACTAAAAAATATTCCCTAGGATCTGTATCATTAGCTCGCAAATCTAATATTCGCGGTATCTTTACTTGTAATGTTCTTTGAAGTTAGTAATATACTTGGTCTTTCAGCTGTGTATTAATCTTTTATGTTGTTTAATCATCTGTAACTTTATGTGGTAAAAAATAAACCGAAAGCGAAGCTTTTGCAAAAGTACATCATAATAGCCGATAATTGCAATAAAAGCTTGTCAGTCGGCCACTAGCACTTAAATTCGCTAAACTTTGAGACTTTCTTCAATTTTTTGGAGCACTGACCACTGAGACTGTAAAGAAACCATTTGGCTTACGTTGTTGATTTTTACATGCCTTTTCCAAATCTGTCGTCAGTTTAGTTGTTTCACTCATGATCAAGCAAGTTTTATCACATATCGACTTTTTAATTTTCTGTTTTGCAAAACCTATAGACTATTACTAATCAAATTGAATGAACTTTCAGCGCCAGTATTAATCAATCAATTAAAATCAGCGAATATAACCAGCAGAATTGTTGTTTTGCTTTTTTGGAGTTGAAAGCGGCTGTCCTCAGCTGATATTTTTTCAAAACCGATTAGGCAGAAAACTATAAATGCATTCCAATCTGTAAAATTGTTGATTGAATTGAAAGCTGAGATAGTCGCTGAGCCAAAAAGATGTAAATTCAGAGCAAATGGCTGCGAAACAAATATGCCCTGATGCTATAAAATCATTCTGTTGCTTTTAACTGAACGCACCGACAGTTTCCAACTTCAAAACAATTCAAGGACATCAGGTTGCCAGGTTAGAAAAATCATACCCAAAGAGCATTCTCTGAATCAATTGCAGATAGTTTCCTGTCTTAAATTGCATGTCAAGCAAAAGCTACTTGAGTTATATATATAAATACAAATTTGCAAGTACGAGTTAACACGAATCTCAGTCAAGGAATAGCTTCAAGCAATTGCAGTCATCAGGCTTTTCTTTTTCGATTTGAAAGGCGAAGTCTGTTAATCTCGTCAGCTCGAAATACGTATTTACAAACAAATTGTTCTCTCAGTAACCATCGATAAACATTTAGTAACCTACCTGAAGCTTTATACCTATATATACGACCGACACTAGAATTATGAATAATGCGGACGATGCTCCTCAAATCTCTGATAAATCAGCCGTGTTTGCTATTTAAACAGTAAAAAGGAAAACGAAGACAGCTATTGCCGTTGGTTCAATACATAGTCTGTTTATGAGCAGTTTTAACACATCTCTGTCAAGTATTGCGCAATGAAAAGACGGTCCTTGGGAATAATTGTCAAACATCTTGTGCTTAATAACTTGACATGCACGAGATTAATGGATTTGTAATTTTTTTCCCTGTGGAAAATTGTATTGTAGCTGCTTGCTGTAAAATTTTTATAGCCTGTGGGCTGGCCGGTAGTTTGGCGCAAAACTTATGTCAGGCTCGCTTTAGTTGCTTAGCATTTGTGCAGAAAGTTTTTCCGTGTCAGTGAAAGTGTTAAGGGATCCCCTCCCCGCCCCCCTAAAAATCATGTTCATGCAACTTTGTTTATAGTCGTGTGCCTTAGGGGAAGAAGTCAAAACAATGGTATTTTTAAGGAACCCAATTTCGTCGAGGGAGGTGGTGGGTGGTGGCACATACCCCCTACACCACCCCTCCCCACTTTTTCAAAACTCAATTTCTCAAAACCTGATTTAGGGGTATTGGGTTTTTTTGTATTATGGACTCCTCTCTCCGCAAAGAAGGCGTTGGTGAAATCACTTTATCCATATCTGTTTTATTGAACATGACATTTGCTCCTAATTATCAGCATTTTTGACAAAAGGTGGTGGGTGGCGGCACATAATACCCTACCCCCTAAATTGGGTTCGTAGGAAGTACCATTGTTTTGACCTTTTCCCTAAAGGTGAGTTTCTCCAACTTGTGTAACACCTGGGTGCGATATGATTGTTTTCTAATGTAAATTATAGCAATATGTACAATACATTAGAAAAGCGTTTTCCTACAAAACTAGTGAATTTTTAAGTTACACTTTCTCAAGACCAGTTCTGGTCTACGAAATGAACGTATCTCGCAGGGTAAAGATTATGGCTAAGATTTTGGATGTTTTAGGTTTACAGTCAACTCTAATAAGGGGCTGTTTACATTACGTACCTGAACTAGTTTTATTCCATCGCCATCAGTACACATTCCACCGAGTCTGTTTTTTGTTTTGTTTTGTTTTTTTTTCATCTGATACATGATCCCGATTACGCCCTGGTTAAAAGCGTTTTGGATTTGTGTATACAATCGGTAGTAGGCCGGATTAGTCATACCCCCGCTTCCACCCCCACCCCAATAGTTGGCTCCCCATGTAATTTTAGACACGTATAAAATTTAAGATTCTTTTGGCTTTGATAAGCACTAATAGTATATTAGACACTCGGTGCTTATGTGCTAATGCAGTTGTTTTCATACTCGTGAATTTCCAATTTATGTGTACATTTTAAGAGTACAATCTCATTTTTTGCTTTTAGAAACTTTGTTTCAAACTGGCGAACAGATGAGGGACAATTCATTAGCATAAACCCAGGCGAAACAAGACTTACAAGTCGTGACCACCTTGCATCGTCACCAGCAAAGTATTGCAGCTCCTGGTTGAGCGACGTACAAGAATGAGTCAACTAAGCCACTGCTTTAACGCAAGTGAGCAAGCTACAACTAGAAAAGATGAACGTTATTATAAACTACTTCGTGAATGCTTCTGTCAAGCAGAGACTGAAAGTCCAAAGTTCGTGCTCCAAGCTGCGTTCCTTATTGTCATTCTCCTACTAACTTTCTTTGGAAATGGCTTGGTTTGTACCGCTGTGCTGATGTACCGTCGGCTCCGAACTCGAACCAACTACTTCATCGTATCACTGGCCATTAGTGATTTATTAATATCACTGTTATTGTTACCTTTTCGCATTGATCAAACCATTCACAATGGTTATTGGTGCAACTCGCTTGAAATGTGCCAGGCGTGGCTTCTTGTGGACATCATGTGCAGTGCCGCGTCGGTATGGAACCTAGTCATCATCTCCATAGACCGCCTCGTAGCTATATACATGCCATTGCGCTACCACTCTATTATGACAAATCGTGTTGGAATTGTTTTGATTGGATTTGTATGGCTTAACTCAATTGTTTGGGCCTTGTTAGCCCTTTTGAACTGGACTACACCAGGGGAAGCTCACTGGGGCATTTTATGGCCGATAAGCCAACCTGCGTGTTCCAAACGAGATCCAGTTTTCTATACGGCAGCGGCAGCTTTTAATTTTTTCCTTCCCCTGACTATTGTAATGATAATGTACACGCTTGTTTTCCGAGTTGCTTGGGGACACGCCCGCGAGATTGCAGCCCAGCAGCAAGTCACTAGAGAACAAAACAAAGGCGCCCTCAGTCTAATAGTGGAAGTGAAAGCGGCGAAGACTCTAGCGATAGTTATCGGCGCCTTTGTGGTTTGTTGGTTGCCGTTCTTTGTTATCCTTTTAACAGATCTTTGGACGAACAAGATAAATATTTTAGACCAGGGCACAAGGAAGGCCTTGAGTCTCACATTTTTTTATGTTTTTCCAACGTTAAACAGCACTTTAAACCCGGCAATTTATGCGATGTATAACACAAGTTTTCGTTCAGCATTCAAGAGCCTCTTTGTTTCTTGTTGCAAGACAACGCCTTAAACAATTACGTCGTAAAAGCTTTGCCATATCTGACCGCGAGGGACTGAGATCAAGACATTGGTCTAGAGACTGAGGGGGACATGTGATGACCTGGCTCGTGTGGGTCTAATCATTAATAATAATAATAATAATAACAAAAATAATGATATTAATAATAATAATAATAATAATAATAATAATAATAATAATGGTTTATTGTAGACTCCAGTGATTGACTCTTTCTTTACAAAAAACTACTCTACTTTATGTTAAAACTTAAAACACTACAATCAGTACCCCGACTCCAATAACTTTATAATACCCTTTTTCTCCCATTATGAAATTATTACATTTAAAATAGCAATTATTACCATTATTGTTATTATTATCATTTTTATTAGTGAAATGAAAAAGTGAGAAACTGCAGGGATGTTTAAATTTACCGCGGGGAAAAAATGTAGCTATTAGGGTATTTGAATCATTCGTTAAAAACATATTTAATAGCTGCAAAGTGAGCGGGGCTAGCTTGTCATGAGGCCTATACTCCGGGTGCTTAAGTCACCTTAAATCGCATTAAGTCGCAGTCTCTTATCACCCCACTTTTTCTTAAATCGCCTTAATTCGCCTTAAATTGCACTAATATAAGTTGCAGTCATTTTTCATCCAATTTTTCCTTAAATTGCTTCAAGTCGCGGTCAGGTTTTTACAATAGATTCACTTAAATCGTCTTAAGGCGCAATAAGTTGCTTTAAATCGCGGCGACCCGAAATAGACCGTTGTCATGCATCTACTAGGCGACGGATTTCAGGTCTGCACCTCCAAAAGCCGCTTGTTATTTAACGTCCAATAGTCGCTTAATGTTATAATGCGTTACACACATATATACAGGATCACTTTGAAGCTCTCCTTACGAACAGCCACCAGCGACGTTTACAAGTAGACTTGAGGATGTTTGCAGGCCTAAGTTGTTATTCGGGTTCATTTCATTTCCGGTGTCTGGTGGCAGGGTGCAAAGGTTGTGCAACTCCCATGAAACTAAGTACAAGCGTGGGGGAATTGTATTTGGGTGCGCAACGATCCGACTAGGAAAACTAAATTTACTCATAAGACCGCATTTAATGGCTTAGTAATTTCTAGAAGAAAATATATCATAAATAAATAATTGAAACAAATAAACGTTGAGAGTTTCTGTTTCCACAAAAATTGTCATACGTTTTTATATCTAAGTATTAGTTCAAAATGGGGAAGATCCCGACATGACGATACGGCAACCTCGTTCCCAGGGCTTTTCCCTATGTCGTAGGCTCCCGACCGCACCCACACAACAACCACATAGGGAAAAGCCCTGGGAATGAAATTGACAGACGGCCAAGACTGCATTCTCGTCCCCAGAGCCCATCCCTTCTCTTAGCGGCAGAAGCCTTTGCTTTCGAATTTGGTGAAGCTAGGGAAAAAAACTTCGAAAATTTTTCGATTGCAACGTACTGTAACGTGATGAGAAAGGCGTGAGATCCAGTCGCAGTTTGAGCGGTAAATAGGGACCTTTAGCAACGAGGACGCCCACGTCGACGACGACGGTAGAGAACAATAGTGAATACAATAGCTGCACGTTGGAATGCACCGTGCTGGTCACCTGCATGCTGTCGTCTTCAAAATTACGACCTGAAAAGCTTAATTTCGGAGTTTTTGCCTCTACGGGAACAATTAACAGAAAACTCTCTCAATCTTCTCTTATCTTTATGCAGGGAGCTTTAATCTTTTTCTGTTCGCAAAGCGTCACTAGGACAAAAACGAGCCAGACATGGTCGAAAATGGAAAGCAAGAAATGTGGTTTTCGTAAGCTGTCGTCGTCGACGTTGCCGTCCTCGTTGCTAAAGGTCCCTATTGACGGGCAGCGGGAGCTAATCTTGGTGAACGTTAGTACGGCTTCGCGAGTACTTCTCGTTTAATAGCACATATCAGTAGTTACAACAAGTGATTAGAAGGTTTTTTGTGGGGGGGGGGTTGGGGTGGTGGTGGGGAGCTAGCGGACTTGGTGGTGGTGGGGGAATAGCAAGCCATGTGGGGTCGGGGAGTAGGAGGGGGACTAATGAGCCATGAGGGGAAGAGGAGAATGAGAGACCCCCCTCCACAGGCTTATTCACTGATTTCTGTTAACTTAATACATGAGTAAACACTGAAAATTTCAAAAACATGTTTCTGCTTCAAAGTGAATATGATTGTCATAGTTCCATTATGGTATAACATAATTATATTACTTAGTATTTTAATTATTTTTGTTTGTGTTCTTGTTTTTTTCTACAGTTTACCAATGTTCACTGTGTTGAGAAGATTTTCTATTCTGTTCACAATGATTGGTGAATGGTGTATTTTAAAGTAAGTCTGGTTTGTGTTTAAGAGAACCATGAAATAAATTATTAAATAATCAGAATGTACAGTATATGTAGTTTGCTACATTTTTTGTTATTGTACTAACATTTGATTGTTTGAAGTAAAATCATAGTAATCAATTTTGTAATTGTACATTAGCATAAGCATTAGTTTACCATGTCCACAAATATTGTCATCGTTGATCAATATCATATTGTGGCATTAATGTCAATTGCTCATTTAAGTTAATTATTTTCTTTATGTTAGACGCAAAGCAGGTATTCAGGTCCAACTTACAGTGTTCATGATGATATTTGGAGCACTAGTTGCAGCAAGGTTTGTAGCGATAACAACATTTAATCAAAATCTTAGAAGCTTAAAACTTCTTCATTTCTTGGAATATACCAAAATTCTGTACATGTACATACAAGTTTGTTATTTGCTGTTGTTCATGTAAACTAATTATACCATAACAGTGCCATAGCTCGGCAAAGCTTTTGGCAAAGTTAGCTGCCTTTGCCAAAGTGCATTATTGCCTTTGCCAAAGTGCATTATGGTATAATTAGTTTACATGAACTGTAAGATCACAATTAAGTTGCAAAAAAATGGGTCCAGACTTTTTTCTCCACACTTATTGGTCCCCCTGGTCTCTCACCTAACTACAGCTAGCACTGTTGCTTGATCATGTAATTGTTAGAATTGTTGATTTTCATCCGAGGTGTACAGTAGCTTTCAATCATGAGACTCTGGCAATCATAAACTTTTCCTTAGATTGTTGTTGCTATTTCAAAACTGTTGAATGTGCCCATGACAAGACTTGTTTAAGGTCATTCCTCTGTTTTGCATTGCGCAGCTCTTGTGCGCATTTTCACAACCCTTTTATTTGTACTAAAGATTCTCACTAATGGCTCAATTTTGCCTAACGATTCATGGATTCGCTGACTAGAATCGATTCCATTAATTTGGAC
>JANVCF010117762.1:0-10042 GCA_025388745.1 Hydrozoanthus gracilis
TACTACTACTACTACTACTACTACTACTACTTCTATTACTACTACAACTACTACTACTACTATTACTACTGCTGCTGCTACTGCTATAAGTTCATTTTCCATTTTAACAGTAGAACAGTAGATTCTAAAGATGAAAGCATTACATAAATGTTTCAGTTGCATATTCAGATTTCATAACTTACGTTATAATTAATGCCACTGCTCACTTTGAAAACAATTTTTGTAAACCACGAAAAAAGAAAACTAACCACAAAAAACCGATGAAATGATGAATCGTCTGTTATTCAAATAGCCAGGAAACAATCACACTATCCAGACTTAACTTACAGTTAAAATTCAATTAAATCGATTTGGTTTTCCTAATTATCTGAATTTTAAAAAAAATTAAAAAACAGACTAAAAAATTTTGTTTTGACGAAGAAAAATTTTCACCTGAGCAAACTTAAAATCTACCTAGTTCCGATTCAACTGTTTTCATTCTATTTTGAATAAAGCAAGTAAGTGGATTGTAAACTGCCCTCGAAGCTGTCATTTCACATGAACGAGGATATGCTCTACACAACTATATATGTATATACATATATATACAACTATGTAAGTAATGTTCATGCATATATGAATGCTTGAGTTGCTGAACGGCAGTTTAACTTTGTAAATCGATTTAAAAGTTTTATGTGTTTCTCTACTTAAATTCGTTCTGCAGCTGCTCCAGTTGTTGCTTTGACCTTTGTATAGCTTACTTTGCTACAATAATACCTTTGCTGTTGATGAAGAGTACGGCTCGTCGAGAATTTCCCAAACAATTGGCTGGTATCTACTCCACCAAGACAAATTTTGGTCGTTATAATATCGTTTCCTGGCATTTCTCTCTTCGTCATCGTTCATCGGTCTAAAATCCAACATTTTCAAGTTCTCCTCGGCGTCTCTGTGTTTAGTGTAGTTTGACCAGCAACACGACTCCATCTGCTGTTCGTCGATGCCCCAAAACGCCAATTCCTGTTCGAATAATGGTCCACAAAGATTTCGTGGAACATGAAGCTTTCCAGTCTGATAGTAGTTTAACACTTGTGCGAAAACATCAGGGTGTCTGTCAAAGAAATACTCTCCGCTTTCCTCATCGAAATCTAGTTTTGATTTGCTGTCGATTATTTGCGCTAGTGGAAGATATGGAATGTTTTTTAGAGTGCTAATGTACGGCTCGAACACTTTGCCGCCTACGTTGATCAGAACACGATCTTTTAGGTCTTTCTTTCGTCCTTCAGTTTCGCGTCGGTTTTCAATTGGCGACATTTTCCCCCAGCTTCTGCATCAAATGTAACAACTGCAGCTGAGTCGAGAAGGCAGTTGATCGAAATTAAGGGGATTTGCTCTGTTTTTTGTGACAAAAACAACGTGAACAAGCGATAAAGCAACGATGTCTCTCACGGCATACGGGTCTTTCGCTTTAGATGCACCTGCCCTTTTTCTCCTTATCTTAATCACAATGGTTGTCAATCATTCTGCTCTCAGCTCACAAATTTATGTACATATTTTACAGGCACTTTTCTTTTTTTTTTCTCTTAACAGCACAGAACAGTCAAGCAAATAAACAAATAAAACGCAATCAAGGGGAAAAAGAAGCGGATTTGAATTTAAGAGTCCTTCATTTCCTTTCTGGTAACTTTTAACAAGATGCAAACATTGAAAGATGCAGACAAGTTTCTATATTGATTTTTAAGCAAAATTTTCAATAGCATTAATGCCAGAATGAAATTACCATTTGTATATGATCAAAACGATCCTTAACTTCTCGTTTTTCAAACACATATACGTACACATGTCCCTTTTATTCACTTTTACATATAGACTGAAAAACACATATACTTGGCAGCTCTGAAATTGAAATTCGAACTCGTTAGCGTTGGCGAAGTAATTCCTAGTGAGACTATTAAACACAGTTGGTTATGGCGTAATGGCGAAACCAACTTGCTTGCAAAATCATAATTTATAATCTCCAAATTTTTTTTAATTATTCTAGAAAATAACAATAGACAAGTGTAAGCTGTCAGACGCATTCGATAATCTAGTGCAATAGAACCAGGCAAACAATAAAGCAGCCAAATGGCTACAACGAACAAACCTGTTGTTAAGGAAACTGTCGGTTTTGCAGCATATTCGAAACAATAGGAATACAACTCGTTGCACTAACACTTAGCAGTATTTAGACTTTCCTTTTGTTTAAAATTTTGGATTTTGGTGAAGAAAGGCAGTGATCTACCTTTCTGGGTAACAAACCACCCAACTAGCCACAGGGAATTTTAGTTAGATTCAACAATAGCTTAAATTGTTATTCATTTTGTATGGAATCACGTTTATGTATGAAAACATACTGATTTTTTGGACCGGTAAACACTACCTTGATTAACTAACCAATTTATTTTGTTGTCGAGGTCCGCATTTACCTCATAACCTTTTTTTGTAACTTCTTGAACAACTTTCGATTCCAAGACAAATTAACGTTGTTATCGAGGTCCGTAATAGACTTCTATACTTTTTTAATAACTTCTCAATTAAACAGTTTTTGGATCCGAGGTTCATTTACTTTGTTGTTGAGGTCCGTATCACCTCATTAACTTTTTTTAGTAATTTCTTGAACATTTCTTCGTTACAAGACTCGTTTACTTTATTATTGAGTCCTAACTCACCACATTATACCGTTTTTCATGATATCTGAGCATCTAAAATTTGGTTCCAAGACACAATTCCTTTATCGTCGCGGTCCAAATTCACCGTTTTTCCAGTCTTAATTTGTCGAGATTTTTATTCACCTCACTACTTTTTTCTAGTAATTTCTTGAACATCTTGGATCCAATACTCATTTACTTCACTTGTCGAGATCTGTATTCCCTTCATTACCCTTTTTTATTAATTTTTGAAATTGTTTTGGTTCCAAGACTCATACGTTGACTTTGTTATCGAGGTACTTACTTACCTCATTAAACCGTTTTTCATGATATCTGAGCATTTAGAATTTGGTTCCAAGACACAATTCATTTGTTGTCGAGGTCCGTAACTCACTTCTATACTTTTTTAATAACTTCTTTGAACAGTTTTTAGATCCAAGACTCATTTACTTTGTTGTTGAGGGCCATGTTCACCTCATTACCTGTTTTAGTAATTTCTTGAACCTTTCTTGGTTACAAGACTCGTTTTCTTTGTTGCCGAGGTTCTGGTTAATCATTGGTTCCAAGACACGACATACGTTTACTTTGTTATCGAGGTCCTTACCCATTTCATTAAACCATTTTTCATAATTTCTGAGCATTTTGAGTTTGGTTCGAAGACACATTTCCTTTGTTGTCGAGGTCTGTATTCACCATTTTACTATTTTTAGTAATTTCTTAAAAATATTTTTGGTTCCACGACAAATTTACTTCACTTGTCGAGATCTGCATATTAGCCTCTTTTTTAGTATTTTCTTGAACATTATTGGTTCCAAGGCTCATTTACTTTAATTATTGAGATCCATATTCATCTCATTAATTTTTTTAAGAAATTTCTTGAATATTTATTGATTACAAGACCCATTTACTTTACTTGTTTAGATCCGTCTTCACCTCATTATTTTTTTTGTAATTTTTGTGTTGTTTCCAAAACTCATGCTTTTGTCTGTTGTCGTGGTCCTAATACTGCTCATCTCATAATCCAATCTCGTACCTAAGCTCTTCCCTCTTCCTAGAGAGGGAAGAGCCTAGGTTCGAGGTTGCTCATTATACTATTTCATAATTTCTTGAGCATTTAGAATTTGGTTCCAAGACACATTAACTTTGTTGTGGAGTTCCTTAATCACTTCTTTACCTTTTCTACCAACTTCTTGAACATGTCTTGGTTCCAAGATTCTTTTGCTTTGTGGTCGAGATCCATTTTTAAGATTTTTTTGTTCGAAACAAATTTACTTTGTTGTTGAGATCATTACTCATCTCACTACTTTTTTTAATAATTTCTTTAGTACTTTTTGTTTCAAGGACTCATACGTTTACTTTGTTATCGAGGTCCACGTTCACCTCATAACATTTTTTGTTATTTTTTTACCTTATTAACTTTTTGCAAAATCTTTAACATTTTTGGGCACCAAGACACCTTTATACTGAGGTATCGTTACAGTCAAAGTGTGAAGAAAAAATTAACAGTTTCAAGTGTCTGCTCAATACAGAGACTGCCTTTTTTTAAGTGGGAAGAACTGAAGACCTATTGCCAGATTAGGAAAATAAATGCATTAAAGGTCACTGTCGGCAGTTTTACATGCAATCGGACAGTATGTGGCAGATCTTCACGGCAATGTAACAAACTACATCCGCCATCGTTTAGAACAAAAGGTCGTCTTTTTTATTACGGTTGTATGATTTTTAATAGCAACAGTTGTAAATACATAAAACAGAGTTTTAGATAGAAAATCATTGTAGTCATATTACTGTATTTATTTATTTTTGTATTTATTTTTAGACTATGCCTCAGGGCTCCCATTGATAGCAGGAAAATCTGTTGCCCTGAAGGATCTCCCCTAATGTTTTACATATTTATTAAGTTTTAATAGAGGCATCTATTTTGCAAATTTTATTCTACTTCTATTCGTGTGAGCCGGAATCTCTGGCTGTAAAGCGTGAGCCGAGGCTCGGGGATCGATCCTCGGTTTCAATTTCCGAGGTTTGAATAATTTGTCTAATCCCTTGTTTATGCGAGGGAATTTAAATTACAAACTACAAAC
Source organism: Hydrozoanthus gracilis (assembly GCA_025388745.1). Taxonomy (NCBI): domain Eukaryota; kingdom Metazoa; phylum Cnidaria; class Anthozoa; order Zoantharia; family Hydrozoanthidae; genus Hydrozoanthus; species Hydrozoanthus gracilis. The sequence continues at coordinate 4,745 of JANVCF010117762.1, forward strand.
TTTGTTGGGACTCCTTTACAAAGGCTTTTCAGTCACAATATACTATCTACCTATCTAATGTGTTAGAATAAAGTAAATTAGATAAAAATAAAACAAAAACAAAAATTAAAAAATAATTTAATAATTGTAAATCAGTCTCTCTCTTCTAAAAATTTTCTTAAAAAAACCACGCTTAAAAGTATTGATATCTTCACAACATTGAAGGTCCTTTCCCAGCTTATTCCATTCGCTGACACCCCGCTAACTAAAAGCCCTCTGTCCCGTTGACAGTCTACTGCGTGGAATGTCTAGGGTCCCAGTTCTTCTAGTAATTCTGCCATAAACAGCAGAACGTTTAACAAAATATTTACATAAATATTCGGGCGCTAATTTATTTACGCATTCAAAAGCTAAAACTAGATCATTAAATAATAACTTTTCAGAAACATTAAGCCTTTTTAGAAATCTACGACCCTCGGATATATGATCAAACTTCCGTAAACCTAATACTAATTTGGCTGCAAAGTTCTGCACTAGCTGCAGTTTATTTATATTTGATTTAGTAGTATTTCCCCACACTGAGGAGCAGTAAAACAATTTAGTAAATACAAAACTATTTATAATTAATAAAAGTGCTCTCTTATCTAAAAGATGTTTAATCCTATTTATCTGGACAAGCTGATTCATACAGCCAGCAGCTGTTTTACTAATGTTTACGTTGTAAGTCAGTCGTTTAAGAACCCACACACTAGTCGATAAGAGTAAGGCTTTGATCTTGGGTTGTGTTTTGTCCATACCAGGGGGTACTATCTTCTGGAATTCTGTAAACTGTGTGACAACCAATAGAAACAGTTGCGAATACAATAGCTGCACGTTTTAATGCGCCGTGCTGGTCACCTGTACGCCGTCGTCTTGAACACGAAAAAAGTTTAGTTTTGAAGTTTTTACGACTAGGAGAATAACCTAGAGAAATACCGTTGAGAAAATCACAATTTTTCTATTCAAAAGGCGTAGTTTGGACAAAATAAAAGGTAAATTAGCCTTGTCATGATGGAAAAGGGCAAACAGGAAATGTATTTTCTGTAAGCCGAATTCGTCCATATACTGGTCCTCATATCTTTAACTCCCTAGTGGCGCCTATATCGTAGCCTCTCTTCAAACACGCCAACAAATTTGTATCAAGACCCGGCCGGCGTTTGTGACTCGGGCTGAAGTTGACCTATTATATAAAGCAAGGAATCAAGAAAGGGTGTGTGTCTTTCAGTTATAAAATTGAGGTAGAAATTTTGGTTCAACACAACTCTCTTGCTCAGTACCAGTAAGCCAAAAATGCATAAATCAATGATCATGTGTACTTCCAGAACAAAAAGGTAAACTAAGGGCTTGTCAAGAACGAAGCTCCTGCGCTCTCAAGTTGTTCAAAAGGCGATCAGCCCTAATCAAGGGTTAATTGCCATGACAACCAATAGGTTCTGTTAAGAAGTAACCCTGGATTAAAGTTGATTTCTTTTTGAAAAACTGGGTCCGCATGAGAGTCTGGCTCATTCTTTCATAAATTCTGGAAAGAGCCCAGATCAAACTAATCGAAGCAACTTGTTTAAAGTTTGGCCGCATGTATCGCTTGTTTTTAACAGTTAAGTTTGATGTTATAAATAACCGTTAGAGGGGAACCAGGGAGGTGAGAGGGAGATGGAGACGCAACGCATATATTAAAGCTCATGTCACGCTTCAATGTTCGCTTCGCTTCAGGCTAGAATTCTATATACAAATTGATACAAATCCGGGTTTTATCCTATCATCGCCTTGGAAATGGGAAAGCAAACACTAAGCACGAATCAAGATGGCGGACGAGTTGAACGATTATTTTGCGCTAGAGGTGGATATTTCGGATATTTCCTTCCATTCGGACTTTGATCTTCAAGAAGAGATAGATGATTTCGAAGATTTGGACTTTGATGTGCTACTGAATCAAATTCAGTTGAGAAAAGTCTGAAGTGCAGTGTTTGCACTAAAAGTTTCAAAACCCAAGGAAGGCTTGGAAGACACCTCGCGATCACACATGACCATTGTCAATCTGGAAATATTCATCATTTGACACAACGTAAGTTGTAACTTACACTCTTGACTGTATAAGCGAGCTTACGACAACAAAAACTGTTCGTGCACGCGCCCGCTCGCTCCCAATAACCTACGTCACACTTTACCTTCGTTTACCGCTGACAAGTCGACAAGCGCCCACGCTCAATGACCTCAAACGGCCCGAAACACGCACATACAAACTAGAATTTCTCGGAAAACCAGCGCGACACAAGAAAGAAAGTTAAATATGTTCTCAAAACCTTAAAGGATTTCATTTCAAAAGTGTTGATTTTAGAGTTCAGTTCCCCTTTAGGGAAACAAAAGCATCTTTAGTTAAGTAGTTGTTGCAAGGCTGCAGTGTCAAGAGATCATAAAAGCATTCTCAACCATCTATGAACAAGATAACAATGGAATTTGTCTAGGTTTTAATTCGAAAACATTACTTAAACAACCACTAAAGGTTTTTACATCAATCTTAGTTGCTTAAATCTTAAACTTTTGCAAATATCTTAATTACTTGATTTAATTCTTTATGTATTTACAGAAAATTGATTTAGTACTATAGTTTAGGATCGGTATTTACAAGGCTATATAACACAAGTATCACAATATGCTAGCTCTAGCAATAATATTCTGGTTAAGAGTTTATATATGTAGAATAAAAAAATAACCACTCTGTTGATAACCGTTTTTTCCGTAACATATGTACCATCGAGTGATAACGCTAAAAAGTACCTATTATATATGTATTTTTTAAACGGGAAAAATTGTTCAACATGAAAGATTATCTATAGACTCGCACGACTAACGCTAGTTTAATTCAACCTACTTTTTTTGTGCTGGAGATAAACATAAGGATATCTTGCTTTTGTTTTTTGTCGAGAATAAGGGAATAAAACAGCATCGCTTGTGTTTCTAGACAATTTTAGAAAATGGTTATGACGTAAAAGGACACGAGGAAAGTGTTGAGAGAAAACGAGGCGAAGCCTCGTTTTCTCTCTCCTAGATTTGTAACCAACCAGAGCGCGCGTTACATCAGGATTATTTTCTAATAGATTATATAAATGATGTTTGAAAACGTAAAGACACGCGAATATTGGCCGTTTTTGTAGAACCGATGGTCATCAGAAAAGCAAGATTACTCTTGGAACTAGTTGTTATTTTGTGCTGATGAAGTTATGTTACCTAGCGTTTGAGTTACTTTCTGTCTTTATCTTGCTTTCAGCTCAAAGTATTCTGGCTCATCAATTCCACGGAAGCTATCAGACCACTGTATTAACCTGCGTTGTTGCAGTTGCAATGGAGATTATATTCCAATCGCTTGCCGCTTCCAGTTCTTTTCCTTGCACGTATGTCAGGTTTTCTCAATCTCAACAGAGGTAGAAATCGTTGGCATTCGAGCAATCTTCAAGTCAGAAAGCTACTAACAAGACAGGTCTATGTTCTACAGAAGGGACTTAGCAATGGCAGTATATACAAAAATTCATCACAAAAAGCTGCTATATCATTAATGCAATGTTATTAAAGAGCTCTGACTCAATATAAAAGTGTCTTTGCCGACTCTGGTCAGTCGGCCATAAAGTTAAAAAACGTTGACAATATTTGGAGTAGCTGCAACTAAATCGGCCGCCAATTTTAATATTTAAAATGCTATCAACGTAGTAGTTCCTTAAAAAGGGTCAACCCTTTAACCCTAAGAGTGCCCAAAGATGAGTTTGTAGTTTCTCCCAAATTAAGTTCATAGTATTCCTATGAGAAGTTTGGGAGAATTTCTTAATTCATCTTAAAGAGTTTTTGGTGGATGATCAAATTTCATATTCTCAGCACCAACCAGCTTATTTTCTTTTGTTTGCTGTAAGGAGAATTTAGATGTTGACAAATGCCTAAGGGCTGAAAGGGTTAAAGTGTTACTGAAGCTATTTTTGCCATTGGAATTTATAGCTCTTAGGGTTTATCCAGCACTTTTGTTCAACTGTAAATGGACAAAAGTGCTTACCTGGTTAATTTAAGTCCGTGAAACAAGCTTTTAAAATAGTGTTTTGCGCGAATATTACGTCAAATGGTTTGAAAGGACTTCATTAGCTACTCTATACTTACAGCGAACTAGTAAGTTTTTTGATCAAATAATGGGCCATCAGCCATGCAAACATCGCCATGATGATATGAATTTGACCGGGAAAGTGAGACAGATCTCCTGGCTTTCGAATCATATTACATCAGATACATCTAACGAGCGTAAAAGTTTTTTGATGCTAAAATAGGCATTTTGCCTTCGTAATTTCAAGGCGAGCTTTAGTTTTAAAACTATAGAAATATTTAAACGGGAGCAATATGAGTCAAACTTTAACTTGAAATATTTCAAACTAGCTAGTTTGAAGATTTCGCTTTCAGTAGCACTTTAAGCAGCGACGAAGGGTGTCGACTCCGAGACAGATAGTATGTACAGCAGAACATTTCATTTTTGCAAATATCCTTGAAAACTATATAACAATTGCCCAAATTACAAAATACTACCTATGAATATTTTGATGTAAGACTTTCTTACAATTACTGCAAGCAAAATAATTATTTTACATTCTTTGGCGGCAGATACTGCTAATGTTCTTTTGTCGTGCCGTTAGGACTAAAAGAGAAAGAGGCTGAACAAACAATATCAAGTTATATATATTCGACATAATAAATTTTTGCAAATTGTATGGTTTGGAAGAAATATTGTAGTTCTTGGTTCCAAACTCCTCGCAGAAAGTTGATTTACCCAAGCGCATGAATTGACGATTAACAGGCTGTATTAAGACGCATGCGCATTGAATGATTATAAAACGGCAGTTTGATGATTTTATAATCCATCTTTGTAATGGCTTGTTTGCTTAGTCTCATAATTTTCCATGCAAGACAATAAATCTTAGTGAACAGCAGTTGTTAAATAGCATGTTAAAATTTAAGTAAGGAACAAGAGATAGATTTCAGAACGAAAGGATTATTACGGATTAATTTATGAGCGATTAGTTTATGACCGATTTGAAACAAAGCAGCTAATGCCTGAGAAGGACTTGACTCGTGAATCGTTCTAAGACGGTTCAACACTGGGTACAAGATGAATCTCAACCCAGTACTTCGTCTTTTCAAACCATTCAACTAACACATTGTTGAACCTAACCCTTTGCAAAGACGAGACCTTAAAAATTTCTTTAAGCTATTTGGGCTCAATTTTTGACCAAAATAGAATAGATTTAAAATCTC
>JANVCF010117873.1:0-11958 GCA_025388745.1 Hydrozoanthus gracilis
ATCCATCCATCCATCCCTCCACCCAACCATCCATCCATCTATCCTTCCATCCATCCATCCATCCAACCCCCCACCCACCCACCCATCCATCCTTCCATCCACCCACCCATCCATCCATCCTTCCGTCCATCCATCCATCCATCCATCCATCGGCCATCAAAACATCCATCGATTTTCTACATGTTCTTTCATCCATATATATATTATATATTAAAATACGATACTCCCCACAAACGAATCAAGCGTTTTATTTTTAAAACTTCCTCTTACATATGACACATCACAAATATTCTCAGAGGTGTTCCGTTGCAGCAATTATTGACGTATTTAGCTTATCAATGATATTTTGCTGTTATATAAGGCCGGTGGTGAAGTGAACACTCAAGATTTGACGTCAAAGGGAAAACTGTAAGTCTTTTGTTTTCCTCTTAAACCATGTCAAATGTCGGTATAAACAACAAGTTTCCAGCAAGATCAACTCTCAAAATTAAACAAGTACGATTGCACTACGGGTACGGGGCCCAGGAACTTTTTGCATTACTGTATTACTTGTATTCTTACGTACGAGGCAGACATATTCTCGGCTTCACATGCACTTCGACCGATTCTTGCCGTACGAAGCATGACGTGTTCAATCCCAGTTGTTCCGTGAACACTAGGGTACGACAAGATCGCAAAAAACACTTCGTCTAAACGCATAACATTATTTTGACTTGATTTCTCAATGAATATTAATAAGTAATATAACGATTTGTGTTGTACGATACAATAAAAAGTATCGCCCGTAGAATGCCACAAGAATAAAAAATAAAAGTCTAAATCAAGAAGTCAATAGAGATTTCTGCTCGTTACAACTATGCAAACATTTTTTTATGCGATATGATGCCTTAGTTGTTTTAGTCGGCTTCGACTATGCATAATAATTTTGAATATTGAAACTGAATACCAATGTATACGACGCAACCTAAAATTGTTCGTAAATTTTCTCAAAACCTAAAAATCAGAAATCTAACTCCTTCAATTGATGGGGAGTATCCCTTAGGGCCGTTGTGGGAAGTTTTATCGCGATCTGATGCAAACTGACGAAGCCTTAACTTTCAAGAAGCGTCGCCACTAAACAACAACAACAACAACAAGATTAGCGGCGCTTGGAGACCATTTTCTGGTCCAAAAATCTTTGTCTCATTCTATTTTTTTTCTCTTTACGACCTTCTTCTTACTCGATTGTGGTCAGTCAAACCTCAAGCAAAGTAGTTAACGTTTGCGATAATTGCCTTAATACTCTTTCACTTTTAAGATTTCTGCATGCAGCGTGGATGAGTTTCAGGTAACATCACAAATTCCGTTTCTTCCTTGAGTTAAATAACTGATTTCTATCCAATTGCTATTTATGATAGTAATGTTATTACACGACAAAGTTAAACGGTTGAAAGCCAGGTACAATTTATAAACAAGGCACCCTGATAACTTGCCTTGCTTCTGGCGAGGTATGCGAGGTGATTTCAGCTCTTCTGAGGGTGTGTTAAACTACACGTTTGTTTTTTTAAATTAAGAACCAGTAAATTTGACCGAGCCTCAAATTGTTCTTTATTTATTCTTATTTTTATGTGTGGTTTAAATCGAAAAAGTACTGCAATACATGTGTGTTTGGTGGGTGTATTCTTGATCAATTCACCCCCTGATTCATTTTCCCGAGACGATTTCCAACGACTACCCCAGGATTGGTTTCATATTCAAACTCTTATTTTGGTCAAATTAAGTTACGTCTGCTGATCCTCTCAGAACTCTGCTGACATTACAGCTCAATAATCACAATTTCTGTGCAGGACAAAATCAAACCAACTGTCGTGTTGACCTTTCCGAAAACTTTACAAAAACTCGGCCCGAGGCCTCAGCTTGTTCTGTTTTAGTTGACCTGAGCTTTGTTGTTCTTATAAAGTTGTTCTTATAAAAAAAGCGTGCTAACCCGTATCATCGACACTAATGTCATGCCTCGTTGCGGTATATTGATCTCATGAATTAGATACACTCTAAAATGTCGAACGTTTTTGCATTACAATAGCTATGATCCACCACAATTTACTATTCCATAGACAACCTCTTCATCTTGTTAACACGCAATCTTAAACAAACCTTAAGATGTAGTTGTATTAATAAACTCTACCAATAGTGGAGCCCATACTTTTCATGGGACAAGTTTGGTAGAACTTTTCATGTTCGATCAGCACTTCGATCAATTCTCATTTTTTCTGTTCCAAATGTTACATTTTGTATCTGTTATGTAAAGAGAAGTTGAATATTGACAACTCACTTGGCATAAATCATGATTTCGAGGTTGTGCTTGCTTTTGTCAACCTGGGTATGTTTTGCATTCGAACTTGGCACAGTATCCAAAATATTCTAACGTCAATGAATTTGAATCCATTTAATTTGTTTGTATGAATCGGCTCCAGTTTCTTCTCCTCTTGAAAAACTTTCGTCTTTTCCACTCTTTTAAAGTGTCCATGAAGCGAAATTTATTTATTACTTCAGTGGATAGACCTTGTTAAACGAGGAATAGCCGTGAAAAGTTTTTGTCAAAATCTTCTATGGTTCTTGAGATATTAACATTTAAATTTCTCAACCGATGACGTCATGTGAGGTTCCAACAAATTAAATTTGCATTTTGTTTAAATCTGCTGCCAATCCATAACCTTTGGATAAACTTGAGCCAAAATTGCACTGGTGGTCTGTCTACTCGGAATACATCATCAGCCCAAGTTTGGCTTAAATACAATACATCCAAATTAAAAGTTGTTTCACCTAAATGCGCGTTAACAATAAGTGGTAGCCTATGTGCAGACACAGTCTCCGCTCGGCCAATTTAACGGCTATAAAGGTTAACTGGCTATGCGTAGACCAAACGCTAAATGCATTGGAACCCAGCATTATTTACAACTGTAATTCGGTTAGGTAACCTCAAAAAATTCTAACTTTGAGGGAAACAAACATAAAAGAAATGCCATATATATAATCATATGCATCCACAGTTAGCTGTAGTCAAGTGGTGGGCGGGGCGGTTAAAGGCCCGACTTCCGAACTGGGTAGAAATATAAAACACGAGTGTGACTCTAAAATATGTTTTTAAACTACCAATGGGCAATGTTCGCACGCTTGATCGATACCACCAGTATTAATCGTAGAGTTGTTTTATACCAATATAAACCAAAATGTTCCAGTGTATTCTGGGTGTATTGTCTTAACCATAGATAACTATAACTAATTGAGTTGCCTCATTCTGTCTGAACATATGGTAGAACTCAGGGTTCGAGCCTGGATGAGAAGGAAAACAAAAAGTATCAATAGTAAAGAATGAGTAGAGCGTTACTCTGAAAATGTGGGGCATTCCAGCACCTGTTTCCCATTTGCCAGTCTTTTATCAATATGAATCAAGTAATTTTGATAAATTGCTTTAAATAAAAAGGGTTTGGAATTTAATGTCTAAGACTTGCTCCATTGTTCTACCACGATGTATGTCTGGCAGAATTGCATGACCTTGCTTTAGTGTAAGGTAAAATATTTTAGCGAGCGTTTAACAAACAATCGTATACTGTTTTATTCAGGCCTGTCGGAAGTTCTTGTCATTTGCAGTTTTCATGTTAGAATAATTTTGAATTTAACACTGACTGCACATCTAGATCTAAGCTAAACTTGCTGACACAATGTTTGCAATACCAATCTAGGACTGAAATTTTATGAACAGCTTGAAAAGACCTAAATTCATAAGACAATTATCGGCATTTTGATGATTCTTCAAAATGCTATTTAATTGGCTAAGCTTCATATGCCTTAAGAAGCATATACTTTCATATCAGCAAAATAAAACCATCTGCTTAATAGAGGATGTCACGAAATGAGTCTTAGTGCAATATTTCAAATCCAAGCAAAAAGTTCACCTTGACATGTACTGACCCTATTTTGTAGGGAAACTAAAAAAAAAACTAACAAATGTAGCCACGCATAATTGCACACGTATGTGTCTGAAATATTGTTTCTGTCACGTATATATATACTGGTTGGTTAACTCTTGCAGACGCTCAATATAAAGCGAAGAATAAACTCAAATAGTACAGAAATCAGTTTGAAGACCAAGCTCTCGACAACTAACGTTTATTGTTTTTAAACTTTGGAAACCTTACTAGTAAATGTTAGTAAATTCTTAGGCTTAATACACGCAAATGAACCAACAAGTGAGCGAAAATTAAACGAAACAGAACTTGTATTACTTTCTTTCATATAAACGGAGACGGAGTAGCTCGTCCCAGGTCCCAAAACAAATCTCGTTACCAATCCTCCGCAAACTCCCAAAACAGATCCCTACATTCGTTATCAGATATTCAAACACACATAAACTCCAAACTATTAAAGCAACACAAAATAAGATTATGTTTATTTGATGTCAGAATTAGTTGTAAAGCCAGGAAAGCTTAGCGACTGAAAAACTTAAGTTAATCATTCCAGTTGATTCAGAACTCTGCTTTGATTAAGATAAAATATACGCATCTTGATGTTTTTCTATACTTATCTGTAGAGGGCTGTTTTTGACTTAAACATGTTTGTTGAAATTTACCAGACTATCTACTTTAAACCAGACGTAATATATATTTTGGCAACCGCTTATTAAGTGTATAAAACAGCTTATTTAGACACGCAGCATTCTCTATCAGTAAGTTAAGATTAAGAAAAAAATAACCATTGTGTATTTGGTTCTCGGTTACAAAAGTTAAATGGGAACCAATAAGTAGTTTCTCTTTTGGGTATCATTTTTTCAACGGCAAAAATCGTCTTGAAACTAACAATCTTAATTTTTACGTTTTTCATGACCTTGGATGAAGTGTCAAATATACATCACATGTGCTACTTATAAATCTAAATAATGAAACAACAATAGTGTTCTTCGTTTATCTCGATCTTGGGACTCAATATGTGCTTAATTTGTTCTTGTTTCTATGTCAAAGTCGCCTGGGTCTGTAAACAATTCTTGCCTCGTCTCGCATTTGATTCGCTTTAGAAAATTCCCTAATAAAGATATTAAACACTTAAGCACTTCTTTAGTTCTTAGTGCTTAATTAAAGAAGAACTAGCTAGAAACATCTGAGCACCTCGGACCATAAAAAAATTGAAAACTTTTACCGTTGAATTGTAGTTTTTTTCAAAGCTGGAACATTTTCAGTTTTAGACTTTCAAAAAAAGTGTAGAATCAGAAAGAAACATTTAACTCAAACCTTTGGAACAGCCAAATGGAGTTCCATATTTGGTTGATTTTTTTTGACGTTCTATCTTTTCTTCTAAATTCTTTCCAGCTATCTTTCTTTCTTTCTTTCATTTAGCTAAGCTCTTACGTATTCCCAACGACCTTGGGCTAGTAACTTTTGCTCCATTCACATCAAAGGCATCAGTAAAGGACCGACCTTTAGCTGTTTTAAGTGACAGATACAGTATATACTAATCACCAAGTTACAATTCTATTCCTAAGTCCCTCCCGTATTTTCTGGCATCTTTAATTATTGATCAACGGCGTTTACTTTCTTTGATCTGTTGGAATTTTTTCTAAATACAGCTTGTAGTTTGACGTCGGTGCTTGTTGTGAGTCATAATAAATGTTGTCTTGATTTTAGTCTCTTCAAAGACTGAGGTGACTTGCTTAACCTACAGCCCTCGAGGAACACCAAATAGGGTATTCAGCTGTTGTGTGTGTCTTGCTCCTCTTTCGTTAAGAAAACGGTTATTTTTCAGATCAACTTCATACAAGTCTTCCTGTGAAAAGTATGATGTTGGCATGAAAAATGATATTACTTGAAGGGCGAGTGTGTCGATGGCATGCGGAATGTTGTTCTGATTTGACATTGGCTTGTCCTAGAGTCACACTCAAGCGTCGGATCACGTCCTTTTTAGCCCTCTTCAGAACCATTTTATTTACATGCTGTTCTGCCTCTTCAACTCTCAGGAACTAGTCAACACTTTCATCAAGGTCGTCTATCTGCTAGTTTCAACTCGTGATCCTGCTCCTTGCCCTTTTCTCTTGCTATTGAGATGGTTTTGTTCTTCATTGCCTCAATTGATAAACACACATCCGACATCATTTATTGGGCTAGGGCCAGTTTAACCCCATGTCGTCTTAAATCTCTGTACTGGAATACAACTTGAGGTCGTCCATGAACAGGCCAAGCCTGAGAGACGGTGATGTTCACAGGCTTGGTCATCTTGTAGCCCGGTAGAGGTTTTAAGTAATCTCTACGACATGGGATTGACGCACATTATAAATAATAGAGGACAAAGAGTATCACCTTGCCAATTTCCACGTATAAACTGTATTGGTTCTGTCAAAGCTACCCCTGACTGAGAATCAGAATGTCACATTGAATACGAACCACTGATGCATAACAAACATGTTTCAACCGAAAGTTTTGTACGACATTTATGTACTTAAAGATCTGTCGAATTCCAATACGGTGGCTAACCTTGTGGTTCTAAAAACTGTAACAGATTCTCAATCAAAGAATTAATACTAAAAAGAAGACGATTGCAGTGAAGTTAAGATTATCAACCGAACATTTTTAGGCTGATATTGTCAAAACTAATGAACAATCAAAAGTCCAAGAAGAATATCTCAGACTCTTATGATGAGAAGTCGGTTAAACAAATATCATAAAAGCTTTTTGCATCTAAAAACCATTTATCTTCTACTTCGGCCTACCTTGCAATGAATGAACCCAGAAAACTGCTAAGCTCAGTAAAATGAGAGTATGTGCCAAGGGTTGCCTAACTAGTACGAGAATCATTTCAAACTTGTAAAGTTTATGTTTCAACTCTTAGAGGCTTTTACCAATGTCAGTGGAATTCTTTCTGTGGCACTTTAATTGACAAAGGGAAGACCTCCTACTTTGATACTTAAAAACAACCATTATCGGTTGAGTTTTTGACAAAAACTCTTACGGTTAATGGAAAGGGTAAAACCCTTTTCTAGAGTTGCAAAGCCGACGTAATTTCTCGCTCAGGTTAGGAAGCGAAAACAAAAGCCCGGATTACAATCCTTCCGCTCGCTGCTATTGTAATCTGTTGTGAGAATGGGTTTTTATTTTGAAGGTGGAGCTTCAGTAAACAAATAAAATGTCAACAAATTGCTTTAAGGAAATTCTTTCATTTTTAAACAATCATTAAATACAAAACGGATGGGTTGCAGGGGATGTTAAGGAATTTACATTTCCTCATACCACGATTAGGCACACGCAATGTTAAGGGCAGATAACATTTCCGCTACGTATTGTTAGCTATCTACGACGCCATTTTAAAGGACGTAACAAGTGGGTTTCGACAGTTCTACTAACAACAATATCTTCGAAAAGAATGGGCTTTTTATGATAGTCTTCATGGGAATTTCGGGTGTGCTAACTTGTTTCCGGTCCTTCGTATGTGTTGTGTCAGAGATTGTACAATTCCATTGTTGACGAACAGTTCTTTGCTTATTAACAGCTCTCTAAGACGCCATTTTGAAAGGACGTAAACAAGTGGGCTTTTGGCAGTTCTACTAACAACTATATTCTCGAAAAGATTGGGATTTTTAAGATAGTCTTCATGGGAGTTTCGGGTGTACTCACTTCTTTCCGGCTCTTTGTATGTGTTGTATCAAAGATTGTACAACTCCATTGTTGACGAACAGTTTTCTTTGCGTTAAGCGTTCTCAACATACGATATTGACAGCAACTTGTTTACATTTCCTTTTGAGTAACACCGGATTTGCGTTTCTCTAGCCCAGTTTAGATTCCTCAGACTAGCAGCTTTTGAACTCTGAGTAGTCAGAAGTTCTACAAAGTCAAAAATATGCACTCTCATGAGATGTTTCCAATAACTTAAACTAGGCCGAACACGGAGTTCTTTTATTTTAAGCAAAAATTTTCTAATCAGGTTGAGTTTTACTTTCGCTTTGAAGCGATTGCCTGAGGCGCCAAAGTATATATGCTTCTAGTCCGTTGAGCATTCATATGGAAAGGGCGCTTTATACAAATGCACACTTTACTTTACTTTATTACAAAGACTGAGTTGTTTGTTGTTACAAATTGAAATCTTGAAGACAGCTTCTTCAAGGTTTTCCTCTTACTCGCACTCTTGAAAACTAGCTGATCTGCCAAACTAGTACTGGGGAATAACTGTTACGTAACAAGACGATTAAGTCCCATGAAATAAAGTAGGGATCGGTTTTACTCTCTTTCTGTGAATAAGAGGTGTTTACGACTTAAATACGCTTTTACAAGCATTTAGTTACTGCAAGTTTTAGGAAGAACGAGTTTCGTGTAGGCTCGCATTGACTCATAAACCGTGTTATATATACCGTATTGATATAAAAAGCCACACTTATTATCTGTGAATTTTTCCGCATTAAGTTTATTTTTGAAGAGGAAAAACAACAAAGAAAATTGATAGCATTCAAGCTATTTAAAGATGTTTTTATTCGTTGAAGGAAATGACTAATATCGAGGACAAAAGAAACATGTTTTCATCAGATAAGCATTCGGAAAGATATAACGAGTATTCGATGTAGGGTATAGTTGGATTTCATTTGTTTTTTGTAAACATCAAATCCATTTTCGTATGGAGTCGACTTTGCCACGAAACATTAATGATATCAAAAGAGGTGATTTTGTATGGTTTTATTACAACCATTTGACAGTAATGGCTATTGACAAGATGCGTGTTTAACCAGTGCCTTTGAAAATAGGATTCCAGACGAAATAATTAATGATAGTATGACAGAGGAATGCATCAGATTGAATGAATGTTAAATTAGCCTTAAAAGAAAATACTTGTGTCTAAAGCCTTGAAACAAAAGTAAACCTATTATTCTAGGTTTTGTGTTAGTACACCTAACTTTCTCAGTTTTGTTTTTGTCACTTGAGTATGCTTTTAGATTATTATACCTTTAAAATAAACTTTTTTTTCATTTAAACGGTAAAACTGTTGTATAACAAACTCAAATAAACGTTTCATGTGTGGACTAAACTTTCTGTTTTAAGATTTCAGTCCACGACAAAAATTCCTGGCAAACTTTTAACTATGCCCCATAGCTGCTCCATTCAGCAAGAATTTTTCAGGCCCTTTAATTTGACAATTATGTTTGACGTTATTTAAAATGGACCGATTAATTGTCAGTTTTTGTATTACTACTCTCTGAGAGTTATGTGAAGCACGCTTAATGTCGTGTCTTGATTGTCAAGTATTCTGTCGACAAATATGAATTGATGTTTGCAAGGTCTTTCGAGGTCGGTTGAACGGCTTGTACAAACTAGGCTAGGTAGCAATGTAAGAAAGTGGTAAATTCTACTAACAGATTTACTGGCGTTATTCTGGTAAATTAGAAAAAGAAGATCAGTACAGTACATCAAAATCAATCTGGCCGGATCTGACAAAGACAACATGACCTTCATTGGAATCTTACTACGAACTCTTGTTTGGGAAGTTATGTCTCGCAGACTTAGTTCGGTCGTCACAAAACAATTCTAAGAGTAACTGTACGATTCTATTTTGCTTTTGAAGTGACAAACCAAGAAAAATGTATGATAACTTGTCACAATTCAGAGAATTTCACGTCGCTTTGGTTTCCAGAGCAAACATATTCAACAAATTCGATAAACAATCTTAAAGAAATAAAAATGTTGGATTACATTGAACTAAATTAGCAATGTTCGATTGGGAAATCTTTCCTGTTAGTTGGGATAGTTTCTCGGAAATTCAAAATGTTTCAGGCCTCTGGGCTAACACTAATTTACGGTTGTGGCCGGCTAGCTGTGGCTGCATTCACGCAGCGCTTAAAACGTTAAACGCTTTTATAAAAATTAAAATGAAATAAAAAACTTACCAAATATACCGAAACGTGAGACAACCACTATCACCTGATTAAGGAAAAGGATCAGCATTGTATCACGGACAAACATTGTGGGTAATGTTTCCCTATCGAGATGACAAACCTGGTTTTGTTTTCCGGATATTCAAACTCCTTGTCTTACATTCCGTGCGCATGATAAGCACTTAAACACCGTTGAAAGAGTAGCAATATAAGTGGCCTGAGTGCAAAATACAAACCGGTTAGAAAGTGAATTCTTGGGAAATCGACTGTCACGTTATTGAGAAGCTTAAATTGTGATATCAAAGCACAACAATATCGTAAAAATATGCAAGTTTTAAGGCTTGGCTTGGCTGTTAAAGTTCTTGTTTAGAGGAAAACCGTTTGAAAATGTATTATTCGCAGTACTACAAAATATAACAGTCTTTCATGCCGCTGTGAATAGCTCTCAACAAAAGTACTTGATTTTCTTTTAGAAATTTGATTAATGAATTACGTGTTTTAATTATAGAGCTTAAGTTTGTGGGTGCAAAAACATTCGCTACTTAACTAAATTCTCACAGTTAATACAACTTATGTGGGCGATGGCGCGAAGATCGCCTCCAACCAATCAAATTAAGAACGTAATGATAAAAAATAACAGTAAACACAAATATTTGCACGTTTGATATTGTTTGTATCGGCTTTCTTCTTTCTTTGTTTTTTTTTATACAGCTTTAAAGAGAAATTGGCAGAACAGCGACAGCAAAACGATTGTGAAGTATGATCATCAAAAAATAAATCGTTATAATCAGAAGATAATTTTCACTCGCCACAGCTATACTCCGCAGTTCGTAATGCAAAAATCAAAACACACGGTAAAGTCATTTTTCTTGCGGGCTTATAAGATATTGCAATAAAAAAACTAGAAACTTTCTGATAATGGTTTATACTTCAACGCGATAAGAAAGTAAACTCTTGGACGTGTTAGTCAGTCCTTTGTCAAGCCATTAGAGAATTATAATTCAAAAAAACTTTGTCGTTGAAAACTTCAGTTTATAAAACTTCTAAAAAGGAACTAGCGCCAGTTTTCTACTGCTAATACGTAACAAGAATAGTACTCAGTGATTTTGGTCATGTACCGCGCGCGAACCTGTCTAATGCCAACAGCGCACAAATTAGGCGATGACTAACACCGATTGTTTTGTACTTCAGCAATTTCCTGTTTCATCCTTATCTCAAATAACGTTTTATCCCGTTTTATAGCACGTATTTGAAGGAGTTGATAGGTATGGGATTTGATTGTCTTTCTTTCCTCATTTTTTAAGTCTGATTGAGTTTCCTTGTTGGAAACAGTTTTTGCGCGGTCACGATTTTATCAATCTCTTCACACGCACAATACTGATTTTTCAAACATAGGCAATAAACAATGCAATATCCACAAATCTACTGAAATGTAAACAGCTGTCCCATGTCTGAAGTACTTTTAAAAGAAAAGACGCAATAACTTATTTATTTACATGGTGTAAATGTAAATCTACCATCAGGACAGCAGATTCAAAGCTTTCTTGACGAGAAAATCTGTCACGCGTGCTTGGAGAACGCGAGACAAATATCTCAACGTGTGCGGAGGAGTTTTGCTCGTTTTGCGTGGTGAAACGTTAGTTTTCGGTTGTGTTTGAGTTTTTTCCCTCGCGTGGCGAAAATTGAAGCGTGGAGAAATTTCCTCTCGAGATTTTAAAAAACTGACCAATAAAATTCGCTGAACCAATCACATGACTGTCTGCTCGACCGGAAAGATGGCGACGCTGTCGTGGAATTTTCAACTGGAGGAAAAACTTATTCAATTGTGGCCGGAGTATAGCTGCTTGTATGATGAAAGGTCGCCAGAGTTCCAAAACAGAACTTTAGGAGATCAGGCTGTTGAAGAACTAGCAAAAGAGTTACAAAACAGGGAATAAATCCATATCTATAAATTTTTACAAACTGTCAGTGTCAAAAGATGCGCGGTTGCAAAAAAACTAAAAGAGCGGATGACTGAGAAAATCAAAAACTCGTCGACAAAAGTGAAAAATCCGATTTCTTCATATTTTGCCAGAAGA
>JANVCF010118095.1:0-11957 GCA_025388745.1 Hydrozoanthus gracilis
CCCTCCCCCCCTAAATTTTTCTGGCTACTAAAAGCAATTTTTGAAAAGGAATCTCAGATTTTACAACAAACTGTAACAATTTCCACCTGTGCCTCCGCCAATAATTTTTTGCTTCCGCCACCGTGTTTTCTCGTTATAGAAGGAGCGTTGAACCAGCTATCGAGTTTTGATTTCTGACTATATGTAAGATTTCGGAGAAGTTGTCACGACTTCGATAACTACTTGTTAGTACCTAACGAGAATCGAACCAATGACCCTCTGAACTACAAGCTCATATGTGGAAACATATAACCGGTGTTTGCCTACAGAACCAAGTGAAGTTCCATGTTTCGAATGTAGCTCAGTGGGTAGTGCGCCTGACCGGTAATGGAAGGGGCAATGGTTCGAATCGCGTTTATCACGAACAAATGGTTAACAACATTTACCTTTTTTCAAAACCCACGACGTCGACAATTGATGATCGTGGAATAATTTTGCAACAAACCGAGTAGTAAAAAATGAAAAAGATTTATTTCCTGAACAGGAAGTGTCTTGATAAAGTTGCAAGAAATAAACAACAAATATTGAGCTGTTAGTGTTTAACGCAACAAAAGTTAGACCCGCCTCGTCAGAACAACAAGTTTATAAATATACAGAGAACTTTAAAGTGGATTTAGAAACCAGAAGCATTGTTTTGTTATTAGCATTGCGTGGATGGCAACACTCCTAATCTACATCAAGCCTGTTTGACGGGGTATCCGAGTGCCGTTACCCATTTCATTGAGAAAGGAGTCGACATTAACAGTGAAGTACGTTTGTAGTTTAAGTAGTCGGATAAGTTACCACTTGGCAAATGGAAACTTAGCTTCAAAGAACCCTTGAGAATTGCTTGATAAAATCATGACCTTGTTATGAATGAGGCAATGATTTTCATTTCAGTTCAAAGAAGTTGTATAAAACCAGTGTTAGTGGCTGTTCATGATCATTTCTACATTTATATGAACTTACGCATTAACCTTTTGTTCTACCTTAGAAAGGCAGAAACAGTTTTGCATCTTTCTGTTATTTGATAGACTATTTGCGAAGAAAAAGTTTTATAATCCTTTTTGATTATTTGTATTATTAACTTTTAATAATGGTACTTGCGTTTGTAATAGTATAGGTTTTGGTTATTGTGAAAATATGAAATTGGTGTTGATATTGGTATGATAATATTGGTGTTTAAGTACAATGATTATGCGCTTTCGTGTTGATATTTACATGAATTGGTATTGGCATTGTTATTGTATTGGTATTGATATGTTTTTCTTATTTATGTTGGTACTTGTGTCATATTGAAGATGGCGATTTTGTTGATATGGCAATGCATGGAAGTGGTTTTTGGTGTTGTTATTGACATGTCACATTGGTAATGGTGTTAGTATTGGTATGATAAAGGTAATGGTTCTGGAATTAAGGATACACAGGAGACTTTTAGGTGGTGTAGAGATACTCAATTCGCGTTTTTAGCAAAACATTGTATATATACTATATTCTGAAAGGTAAAAGAACAAAGCCTTGGTCTCTGCAACCATTTCTCACAGTTTTCTTTAAGCGACAACATGTAAAAATCGTTTTCCTCAAAAACTACACGTTTTTCCCGGATTGTTTATTCCCCCACGCGTTAAGACGAATACCGCTGTTTTTTGTTGCAGTTTGTTTACCAGGCGTTAAGGTCAAAACCCTTACCTTCCGTTTTTTAGCTTTTTTGATTAATTATGATTTTTTAAGATGTGACTTTTAAAATCTATCTTTTTTCTAGACAAATCCTTCTTACTCAAGAAGTAAACGGTTTAAAGAAAAATAGAGGAAAATGGTTTTGGACTTGCGGTATTTTCCTAACAGTGAACATTCTAAACTTTAGAAAAAGCCAGTTTTCTACCCTGTTTGCATAGAATTGTTTGTGATTCACACATTCTTAATGTTGCTGGAGTTTTTGAATATCGAAAGACATTTCCGAACAGCTCCACATATTCAATGTGATGATTAAAAAAAAGGAAAAATTGTCGAAAAGTTTCCTGTGTATCCTTAGTATCGCTATGGGAACTGGTTTCGATGCTGGTATGTCCAAAATAGTGGCGCTGCAAGGGTTGATATGTGTGGTAAACCAATCAGCAAAACCCCTTCGTGAATGCAATAAGAACGTAATCGTAATGTCTTGGGAATCTCAACATTGCTGTGACTTGGCTTTCCTTACCCTTTTCACGATCGTTATTAAAAACATTGCTTTGTTTGCTGTCAAGGATGAGAAAGGAAGATCACCATTACATGTTGCAGCATCTTTGTAAGTATAGCAAACTCAACTGATACTGTTTCATAATTTAAAGTCAAAATTGTGTTCACTATGCGGTTTGTGTTCAGATTTTAGTCATGTTTAAAAACCGATCCAACTTAAGATTTGAATTTAAAATATCTGATGTTTGATCTAAGTTTGAAAACGCTCTGGTTAAAAAAAGATTAACTAAGAACAGACAGAGGCACAGTTTTGTTCTTCGAATTAAAGAGCATATGACATGAAATCAGGTTAACAATTTTCAAAACGTATACTATATGCATCAAAAACATTGGTTTGTCTTTTGGAGGGGAAACTTTAAGCGGAAAAAATTCGAAATTCTACACGCCATATCTTGGCGTACTTTCATCGTATGTTTCTCAAACTTGGCAAACCAACGTTTTTTATTGTATACTTTATTGTATTTCATGTCGTATTCTCTTTAAGGAAACACACAAAAGTCTTAAAGACAACGTTTCAGCCTTACTCTTGTTAACCATAAAGAGATACTTTCAACCTTATGTAGTTAAGAAACTGTTATCTCTAAAATGCGATAGCTTATTTTTTACTAAGTTACCTTGATATTTTTTTCTTTTTGTTTCAAGTGACAAGACAGGAGAAATTGCTTCCTTGTTAATCAAACACGGAGCTAAAGCGAACTTGAGTGGTGTACCCAACAAACGCTCCCCTCTTCATGTTGCTGTGTGGCGGAATAATGAGGCAGTCGTGAAAGAGTTGCTGGCTCAACCTGATACAGATATTAATTTGCAGGTAAGGGTTATGAAACTGGCTCTGGGTTTTAGATTCTCTTCGAAAAAATTTATCATTTCCTCCCAGGCTAGTTCATCATGCAGCGTCGAACTTCTCGTTACATAAGTCAAACAATATTAGGCATTTCTGATACGTTAACATTAAAACAGTCTGACACTGGATCAAATTACCCTGACTCAGAACTGACAGGTCCTTGGAGCTCAGCCCTGCCCTTCATTATTCATAATTATTATAGGCACACTTATTTTTTGTAGCCAGTTTGACTGAACTTGGCAACTACCAATGATAAGTCAACTGGTTGGCCCTCACAGGCAGGGTTAGTGGTCACACCCTCTTCCTGTTAAGTGGTTATTTTTGCTAATGAGAAAATAAGAATTGAACTACTAAAGATTAAATAAAAATCATCATAAATTGGTATCATAAAAGTATTGGTTCTATTACGCCATTTGACGTACAGTTGGACCCCGATAGTTCGATTTAAAGTTCATTTCCCTTGGTTTTGTCCCAGTTTTCTTAGTCATTTTACCTCGGATCAAATTAACCTGACTTTGAATTGACAGGTTCTTTGGAGCTCAGCCCTGCCCTTCATTATTCATAATGATTATAGCCACACTTTCTTTTTGTAGCCAATTTGACTGAGCTTGACGATTACCAATCATAGAGATGCTAACTGCAGGTTATGTTTGTATGCCTAACTGTTTGGAGATTCTCTCTGAGTAAACTAGATATATCTATATTTATACATAAAAATTATTTCCTACCCGCCTCGATTAGCGAAGAAGTTCTGTGATTTGTACTTGTAAATTGAAATAAAAAGTTGAACCTACTTTCTTCGTTCCAACCAACCAACCTGAATGTATGAAACATCAGTGGTGACTAAACTGGTATTCCTACGCCCAACGGTGGGAGAACAAGACGAAAGATATCATACATGCCTGATTGAAAAGAACCACTTCTCAAATTTGAGTGATCAGAAAAAATTATGTGTCACTGACTGAAATCGAACCCGCAACCTTCTGATTACCGGTCAGTGGCCGGTTGTTCAAAAGCCGATTAACTTAACCCAGGGTTAACTCTTAACAAAACCTGTGGGTTGTCATGGTAATTAACCCTGGATTAAGGCTAATCGTATTTTGAACCACTGGGTCCAGATGCTCTAGAGAGAGACTCACATGGGGAGCCGAATCACAGGATAAATTCTTGTCGATTCCCCGATTCAGCAGTAAGTTACAAAATTTCTACATTAATTATTAATTAAGATTGAATAGTTATGAATTAAGCTTGGGCGAAGTGGACACAAAGGCCAGCTCTGTTTGCAAAGTGGACACAAAGGCCAGCTCTGTATTTTTTGTTGTCCATCTTTCGAATTAATGATGCCTTTGGATGATAATATCTGTCATGTTTGACGTCTCCTCCCCCGGAATGGTTGTTGTGTTCTGGCTTCGTTTTGTGCACATGTAATTTGAATCCTGCAAGATAAGTGGCCAAAACGTTGGATTTTGTTTTCTTTCCTGGTTTAGGACGGAAATGGTGACACACCTCTTCAGATTGCAGTAAGAGAAAACAGGCAGACTCTTGTCGCTGTATTTGTGAGATCAGGGAAAGCTCAGCCACTGATACAAAACAAAGATGGTTTAAACGCACTTCACCAAGCTACAATGGTTGGCAACGTCAAGTAAGCGTCATTTCTACCCTCGCATGTTCTACCTGTGTTTTAGGAAAAAATATGTAACAATGGGCTTTTATTGGGGGTTAGTTCTGATAGTCTGTGCTAAGACCTGACTGTAGTTTCTGTTGGTAGAGTAGCTAACTCTTAAACTATAATCCCAAATTTCTGCTAACACCTAAGGTCAGAGCAAGGAATGCACGTTACAACTTCTAGCAAGAGCTAGTTACAAGAGAGCGAAAGCTAAGCTACATTTTAACCTATGAAGTTGCAAACAGACCGCATGTTAGTACAAAAGAGATACGTTGCATGAAGCTGAAAGACAGTTAACTTTGGTTAACTACAAAAAAAATGCCCAAATCAACGCTTGAGTTGAAAGAGATTGAACGCTTTGAGTTTATTTTTTTGACAAACATGCCTTTTTTTTCTAGCCAGATTAATGCCTGGTATAATTTTGTTCTGCCACCACTACTAGTTAATAAAACTAACACCATTGAAACAAAAAAATACTAACATCGGTCGGATGGCTTGTACCTGTTCGGTTTAGTTCAGTTTTTTTCCGACCCTATGGTTGTACAAAACCTGTAAACACCGCAGAGGATTTTCTATCACATCAAATAGCAAAGGCAAAGCATAACAAATACTAATGGTGTAACTGAATACTGCACTCTTTGCTAAACCAGTGCCGTCAAAACCTTACTCGAGTGCTACCCAGGAATTGGAAACGAAATCACAGAAGATGGTTACACGCCGCTTCACATCGCAGCTAAACACAACCAGTATGAATGCGCAGAGTTACTGGTCCATGAAGTAAGCACTTTCTAGCCTCTTAATGTTCTCATTAACAAACGCTGTGTTTTGCAATTCGCAAGCGAGAGCTGACCTAATAAGTTAGCTTGTGTTAAGGCCTGTTTACACTTAAGATTGAACAGAACGGAACGAATGGAAACAGGTACCGTTCTCTTAAGGCAGACCGTTTACACAAGCAAAATATAAAGGATAATCCATAATCAACATGATCTGGAACGGGTATCGTACCGTTTCCACGCTTTCTTTTTGAGGGTCCGGCCCAGATTCGTTGACCAAAGAGTTTTGAGCGTTTTACACAGCGCAACAAGTGACAAAAATAACGGGTACGGAACCAATCTTTTTCGTTCCATTTCCGAAAGGGAGCGCACGGGGTTGCGATCATTTCTTGGAACGGATCGGATAAAAATGGAAATTTAAAACTTCGTTTAGACGAGTACACTTGTCTGATCCTTTCCACTATCTGTGCCATCCGCTCCACTCTTTTTTAGTATTGTAAACGCCCCTTAAGAAGTTAACGTTTGATCGATTTTCATGTTCTTGTTACCAATGAATACCTCATTTGTAAATGGGATGTAAGAAACGGCAAAGCTTATGAGCTTACTAAAGAGCTCTGCCTCTTTTAGACGCTTAGGGAGGTCCATTGTTGTCCCTTTCAATAGAAACAGCCTTTAAGGAGCTTTTTCAGCTATTGGTCTTGAATAAACTTTGTTCCAAAATTTGGACCCAAAGCTTGATACGAATGTTTGTGAAATTACTAAAGAGCTCTACCTCTTTTAAACACTTAGGGTGATTGCAACACTAGCGCCCGTACTAGTGACAACAAAACAGCTTTTGAAATGGCTTCATCCAACGGGTTTAAAGACCTTGCAGAGCTCCTTCGTAAGTTCAAGAATGAAGAGGACAGCACCAGCACGGTTGAAGCGGTAGGTTCTCAAAAATCTGTGTCTTGGCACTAGAACAGTTAGTCGACCTGTTATTAAAATTTTGTATTTTATATTCGTTTTTAACAGTAAAAGAGCGTGTAAGATTCCTGACCAACTTATACCTACAGCCCCATTAAAGAGAGTAACCCCCTCCGGGTAAGAACTAGGCAACTTCCCACTCTGCGACAATTCACCTTGTTTAGATTTCCATACTAAGAGTATATCAACATCAAGCAATTTTTCTTTTGTGCTATAATAACTTAACCAATCATAGAAGTTCAAAAAAAAAATGAAAAGAAAAACTTTTTACTTTCAATGCTCCCTACAGTGCATGGAATTTTTCTTAAATTTAAAAACAGAAGTTTTTCAACTATTAAGGTTTGTGTGAGTGAAATGGAAGAAAAACATTGTACGAGATTAGTCCAGGACCTGCTCGTCATGTTCTGTTTTTGCCTGTTTATTTAGGATAATATGGAGCAAGAAGCTTCAACGGCGTCTGCTGGTGGTTATTGTGCACCCCACGCCAACCACAACGCCAATGAAGTGTTGGAAGCTTCTCCTAGAAGCCTTAAGAAGTTGGAAGAATCTGAATCGATGTTTGCATATGGTATTGGGTCAAATACCAAAACCATTCAGCATCCAAGCCAAGAACAGGACGGAATTATCACCAAACCTAAGTTCAAAGGGATAGAAATCAGCAAGATGCCACACTCCCGCCATGGAAAAATAGAAACCAACACAGAAGCAGGATTTCTCCTTACTCAAGGGCAACACGACGAAAAAGAACAGACTGAGGAAAGGAGGAAAGACGCCAGAGGAGAGAAAGACGTACTAGCAGAACATGAAGACGTTATCGAAAGTGGAGGCGAAGCAAGTATCGATGCTGAGGAAGATCATTTAGATGGTCAAGAGAGTGTTGGAGGCGATGTTGACGAGGATGATCATAGTGATGGTGAGGATGAAGGCCAAAACACTGTTGAGAACAAAGATGAAGCTAACTATGACATTAACACCAAAAGTGATGTTGATTTCGAAAGCAATGATGATTCTGATGGTGGTGGTAGTCATGATGATGGAGATGTTGAAGAAGAGAAGGAAGAGAACTCAAGAAGAAGCGACATTAGTCAGATATCTGGAGAATGCGATGACGTGCTCAATGAGGTCGAAGGCGTAAATAATATTTACTATGGTTCCTCCGACGATGGGATAGATTTGAATACTTGTCGCAAAACTCAGAGGAAAAACGTTTCGAGTAGCGAATCTGACGAAGATGTGGCAATAGAGTCTTTCAAGAAAAACAATCGACACGAAAGCCAAGGTGAATCTGAAGAAGAGATGCAGAATTCTTTGAAGGTGCGTGTTTAATGCATGAAACACTACAACAAAAAATGAAAATATGAAGCGTTTTAGCCAAGTCAGGCGATTGGGGTTTCACATTTTCAGGAACAACTTTAAAATGTTTTCCCCGACATATTGTAACCTTAAGACATGCAAAACAGTCAATACTACTTAGTTTTATTAAATTACCACACACTTCCCATGAGTGATTAGGCAAACAAAAAAAACATCAAATGATACCAAACAAAAGTGAACTATTATGTACCATGTTTTATTTTTTATAAGCAAAAGGTCTTCCCTGCTGATGTTTTTACAATCTTTCTAACTGACTCTAGCCAAAAAGTGCAAGAAAGTAAGGATCTGTTAACCCTTCAGTTCTGGCCTGTTTATCAACATCTAACTTCTCATTTAAAAAACTCATGCAAAATAGAAACATTTGGTTATAAGAAAACGAGAGCTGATCAAATAGAGCTCAATTATTGAAAATGAAAAGTTCTCCTAAATAGGTAACATGAAAAGTTTGGGTTCTAGATGGTAAAATTTAGCACCGCGTCATTTGACGCATTTAGAACTGAAGGGAATACTATTCCACAAACTTTACTGAAGAACACTATCTAAGAAACCTTTTAAAAGAAAAATAAAGGTTCAATTACTAAATCATTTAAATGAGAATGGAAACTATCATGTTTTAACTAGGATGTCTGTTAAACAGAATTGAGCTAGATTGAGAACTTTTCGTAAGCTAATTTACTGAGAATTTTAAAAGAATAGATTTTATTTTTTTATCAGGAACTGACAATTCATCTGCCTTAGACTATAGCATTCATTGCTATTTCAGATGTCAAGGTTCTTGGAGATCCTTTTCCATTAAACTGAACTGAATGTGTAAATAACCTGTTCTTGAAACTACACCAAAACCACAAGAAGAAGAACGATATTTATCTTTTCATATTTCTGCTCTTCAGACACCAACAGTTATGGCTGTGCGTTGGATTACTATTACATTATGTTAGTAATATTTATTCATCCCATATATCATTAATTAGAACTATAAAACATCAAACAGAACACGGCTGATCCACCTTGAATAGCACTTGCTAACTCAGGATCTGTCTGGACTTATCTGATTGTTAATTATGTATAATAAACTTGAACTTTTAACTTTTAAAAACTTGAAAAACACACACTAAATTTGTTGCGTTATGCATGTTTTAACCACAGGCTAGATCTTCTTGAACTGGAAAAAGTCATGAGTTTTCTGTTTTAGTTTGGTTGATAAAAACTGTTCTGTGTGTTGACTTACCTGCTATCTTTGATTGATTAGCCACCTGTAGACAATATTACAGCATTATGAGTTATCAGAAGCGCTAAAAAACTTACGAACATTAATGTGACTCTTATGACTCTTTTGACAGAACACCATGTGCTTGTTGTGCGGAAGGAACCCTGCAGGAATTCTGTTTCAGCCCTGTGGTCACAAGGTTGCTTGCAAAGGTAAAGTGAAGTAATTCAAGAGCCACCTAGAAATTATTAACAAGATTTGCTGCCACAATGGTTGCTTCTGTTCTTGCTTAAAACGAAACTATCATTTCCTTTGATGGGTTTAGTGATTCATAGGTTTTCTTTTATTGAATGAACGAGAAACTTACGATCAGTTATCAACTAATTAAAATGACGTTTGAAAAGGTGTTGTAATTGACAATTATAATTTTGTGAAGTGTCATCGAGTATGAGAACCATTTTTCCCTCCGCCACTGTTTTCCTGAAAGGCGTTTATTTCTATGTGAAGCGCTTTGTTTTCTCAGGCTTGTCGGGTATTCTTTCTGCCACTGTTTCCAGAAGGACTGTATTATTGATGGTAAGGTAGGTCGGGTAGGTTGGGTAGGTCGATGTGAAAAGCTCTTAAGAAGTGTACTCTGGGTCTTTTTCTGTGTTTTATTATATTTGGCAAGTTTAGGAGTGTATGGCCACAAAGAAGATGGGACCGAATAAGAGGCGGTCTTTCATCGATGTCTAAAAATGGATACATTAGAGGGCGGCTATTGAGTGTGGCCTCAACTTCTGCAAGTACAGAATAAGTGACGTTAGAATAGTGTTATAATTGACAGTGCTATGACAAGGACGGTTCGGTTCGCGGTCCAATCTTCGCTGCTTGTATCACATTTTTAGGTATTGAGGCGGTACGTTAGTTGTACTAAAATACAAATGCGCCCAAATTAAATCAACATTCATTTATTATTATCTTGTGGTAAAAATTGTTCTTAGCTCATAGCCACTGCTGTGTAACACTGGTTACTTGGCAAGAATCTGCTCAAAACTGGCTTCGTTCTCAAAAATTGTAAGTTGGCGCTGTCCAAGTGATACACAGTAAAAACCGGCGTATAACAATCTACATTTTTCAAGTTTTGGCAAAGCAGGTTCTTATATTTTATTGCGGTTTAGGCCAAGTAGGTTCTTATAATTAATAAGGTTATTTTAAGAGATTAAAACTTAAATTGCATTTAAGTTTCTGGCGGAGACATGGAGGAGGACACGCCGGGTTGTTGATTACCATAAAAGAAGAATAAGATACTTTTACAAGCATTTTATTCACACTACACAGTCCAACAAAGCTTACTAGGCAACAAATATCAAATGTATCCCTTCAACAAGAAAACATTCCTAATTTATGTTAAAGTATATGATATGGGATTGTCCTTTTGTAGAGCGGATTTTCTTGTTTGTTTTGTATTGAAAGTGTGTGTGATTTGTGAGTAATAGGGTTTTTGCAATGCACACTACATGAATATGTACTGCATCCCCAAATTTAAAAACCTGTTTTAATTTGCCAAATTTCAATATTCTAACTTCATTCTTAAAGATTCTTCTCCGATGATCGGAAAACTAGTTTTATTATTATATTAAGCACTCTAGTTCTGATTTCTCAAACAGGATGCTCGAAGGTAATCAAGTTCTGCTTCATTTGTGGAAAAAGGCTTAACTTGGTAGAGGTAAGAGGTATTTTAGCTTCTTCAGCTTGACTTTGGAGGAAGTAGTCGTTCTGTCCATGGCAAATTTTTCAATATCAAACTTCTCCTTACAAAACACATATAAAACCAAGCAGGCAACAAAAATTTCTTAAAACTTTTAAAGTTTTTCTTCTGTTAGTTCCTATTCTTTAAAAGCATAACCTAAAAGTTCTTTTACCTTCTTGATAGATGCGTAGATAACCGCAAGGAAATGGTTTTGTAAATACTGTAACAAGAAAGAGGACATACGTTTTGGTGTTTTTTTATACAATAGATTACTGAGAACTTGGAATTTATTAAAAAAATTAAAAGAAAGACCCTGCCAAATTTATCATTATCTAATTTCTCCCTACATAACACATATAAAAACCCTTTCAGCCTTTCTCTTTATAGAATACATAAACCCCCTTTCAGCTCAAGCCAGTTTGTCAAAATCTAACTTCTCTTTACAGAATACGTGTACCCCCTTTCAGCTCAAGCCAGTTCACTAACATTAATCTCTTATTTAAGACAAATGATCTGTTTGCAGTTAGTAGTATATTAGGGATGGAATTACCCCTATTTTTTCGCTCGAGGTTGGAATGAATTGTCTCCGGGATAACGTCATAGCTCATAAATGAAATGCGCTGGAATAAACTATTGCTTTTGTTCTTCGACGGGTTGCATACTTGCCCGATGCTGCTTTTTTCCAAAAAATTATTCCATCGGTCGTTTTTTCCAAAATTACGCCAAATGCAATAGTTATGCAATGCATGTTTCTATATCTATCTATTTTTTTTATGTTAATCTCGGATAAGACGTCGCTATAAAGCTAGCGAAGCCGAGCAGTGTCAACTCCCAGTTTCAAAAATACAGAAAATATAAAAACAATTTTGAAAACAAATGTAGCGAGTCTATAGTTTACGCAAATCGAGGAAAGTTCTAAGTAAACACGAAGTAATAAAGAAACAACAAATAACTATTATTTTGTTTTCGACAACTGTCGACGAGACTTCATACATTTAATGAGTCTACAACTTTTGAGTGAGTCTCGAATAATTAATAAAGTTGTTGTTTTGATATTCCAGGGTTCTGCAATGCAAGTGCAGCAACCACAACAAGTTACTCCCGAGGGCATTGATATTCCAGTAAGTAATTTTGCAGGCGTGAAG
>JANVCF010118206.1:0-11956 GCA_025388745.1 Hydrozoanthus gracilis
ATCCTCTGCGTGGGTTCACGAACGACGGTGCATCTGTACCTGAAGCCAGAAGGCGTACAGCATTACAAAAAAATGCTCAGCTCGAATTAATGTTAGACCAGATTGCCAACTTTTGTCCAGTGATTTCGCGCGATACCATCACGGAAAATTCCAAATCTATCGCCTCAATTTGGCCGGTGCACATTTTCTAAACTTTTGTACTATCCGCCTTGAGCAAGATGAGCACCCCGAGGACCTCTTTCAGAGGCTAATGTCCTTTGTGGAGGACTGTCTCTTAGTTGCAAACGATCCTATATCCCATCATGGAGAAACGATGACCACCAACGAGGAAATGAGTCCTACCCTTGAAAATCACATCGTACTACCTTGGCTTCAGCCCATTTACCCGGACCTCCCGGCTCTTGTCAAACTGCGCTATGATACTGAATTGCGTTCTAGAACACTAGCGTCTCTGAAACCCGAAATCTCCCAGGCACTCGACCCTCTGTTGGACGAGATCCGTACCGCTGCTGATAGCAAGGTTCTCTGTGCCTCTACCCCACGAAACCGCCCCTTAGTGTCTCAGTCAGTACAGACCTTCTCCCCCGATCCCCACCCACAACCGTAGAGCAAAATCCTGCCTCCTGTGTAAGCAGGCGGGTCGAAATTATTCTCATTTCCTGAGCCACTGCCCATTCCTACCCCCTCAGGGCCGCTCTTACCTGGCTAAGTCCCGCCTCACCACCTGTTCCCCGGAGGACGAGCCTCCTGTTGACACATGTTCCTCCCTCAGCGATGAGGACTACGACCTCAGCCAACCTTCCGCAGGTGTCATCTCTTGCCGCGTCAGCACACAACAGTCCCCACATTTCAAGGCATACTACAAACAGACTCCAGTTCTACTCACCCTTGATACCGGCGCTGAGACTAGTATGATCAAATCCTCAGTCGCTCGCTCACTCGGTGCACATATAAACAAATCCACACAACAGGCCCTCCAGGCAGACGGTGTGACCCCCATGAGCGTAGTTGGCGAAACCCGCATCATCTTTTCCCGTTCCGGCAACCAATTAATTCTTGACGCATTGGTAGTCGATGACCTTGACGTTGATGTCCTTGCCGGCACCCCCTTTCTCATAACCAGCGACATCTCAGTTCGCCCCGTGAAATGCCAAATCCGTATCCATGACACCGAAAATATCCACTTTGAGTACAATAAGCCCCCCCCACACCAGTGCCCATGCTGTAAGATTCGCCCAGAGCTTCGTCCTCCGCTCACCTTCTAACTCCTCTGTCATTTGGCCCGGAGAGTTTGTAGAACTTGATCTCCCCCCTGAACTTTGGGAGAACCAGTCCATTGCCATCGAGCCTCGAGTCTCCGGCCCTAAATCGCTTCGCCACCCCTATCCCAATGTATGGCCGCCTCCCCAGATTGTAGACTCAGTCGGAAGTAAGATCCACCTCTTAAATGCAACCGACCAACTCCATCATATCAGGTGCCATAAACACCTCTGCAACGCCCTACCTACAAATACAGTTCCACTCGCTGCTTCAGCTGACACCAACCCCAGTACCTTACCAGCCAAACCCAGAGACCCAAGCCCCTTCTCCTCTATGGTCAATCTCGACCCTGATGCTCTCCTAACTACCGCCCAACGCCGTGACTTCCAGAAGGTCCTCAATAAATTCGATAATGTGTTTGACCCTAAGGTTACTGGATATAATGGTGCAGCAGGACCTGTCGAGGCCATCGTGAATATCGGTCCAGTCCAACCGCCACAGCGTAAGGGACGCATCCCACAGTACTCGAAAAATCAACTCTCTGAACTCCAAGCTCAGTTTGAAGAGCTTGAGGAAGCCATGATTTTCGTAAACCTGAAGACCTCGGTATCACTGTTGAATATGTCAATCCATCTTTCCTTGTTCACAAGCCCTCCGGTGGCCACAGACTGGTCACAGCCTTCAGCAAAGTCGCCCGCTACTGTAAGCCACAACCATCTGTTGTGGTAATGATGTCGACTCCACCCTACGCACCATAGCACCATGGAGGTATATCATAACAACTGACCTCACACGAGCATTTTACCAGATACTGCTCGCTAAGTGCTCCATGAAGTATTGCGGTGTCGCAACCCCCTACCATCAGATACGCGTGTACACCCGTTCCGCCATGGGAATGCCGGGGTCGGAAACTGCTCTAGAAAAGGTAATGTGTTGTGTTCTTGGCGACCTCGTCCAAGAAGGTTTTGTCGCCAAACTTGCCGATGATCTGTACTGCGGTGGTGATACACCCGAGTCCCTACTCACTACATGGAAACGTGTCCTTGAAGCCCTTGACAGTTGTAACCTTTGTCTCTCTGCGGCTAAAACTGTTATCTGCCCTCAAGGCCCCTTATGCTAAAACTGTTATCTGTCCCAAGGCCCCTTATGCGCCAGCCCTCACCGAATAGCTGTACTTGCATCATGTCCTCCCCTGCCAACTGTTAAAGGTCTTCGCTCCTTCATCGGCGCATACATGGTTTTGAGTCATGTATTCCCAAACTGTTCTGACGCCGTTGGTCCACTCGAGTGTGCCGTTGCTGGATTACAGTCAGCCGACCACCTACAATGGAACGACAATCTCCTGGCCCAGTTCCAGTCTGCACAATAAGCCCTAGCCCAACATAAGTCCATCGTCCTCCCCCAGTAATCCGATATTCTGTGGATTGTCGCTGATGCCTCTGTCACACGTCGGGGACTTGGAGCTACCCATCATGTATCCCGCAACAACCGTTTACACCTCGCCGGCTTTTACAGTGCAAAACTTAGAAAGCACCAGGTCAATTGGCTTCCCTGTGAGGTCGAGGCGCTCTGCATCACTGGAGCCATTAAGCATTTCAGCCCCTTCATAATCCAGTCCCAGCATCAAGCCTGTGTATTAACTGATAGTAAGCCCTGTGTGCAGGCTATAGAGAAGTTATGTCGTGGCCAGTTCTCAGCAAGCCCTCGAGTCACCTCCTTTCTAACAATTGTCAGTCGATATCAGGTTCACCTCCAGCATCTCGCTGGCAGCGCAAATCTCCCATCGGATTTCACAAGCCGCAACGCACCAGACTGTTGTAAACCTCAATGCCAGATTTGTTGCTTTATCCACGAATTAGAGGACTCAGTCGTCCGTAGTGTCTCCATCCACGATGTCCTTGACAAGTCAGCTCACCTGCCGTTTACTACCAGATCTGCTCGACTCCAGATCCAGAACAATTCTCCTGAGCTATGCCGAGTCCATGCCCACCTTACACAAGGTACACGTCCTCGCATCAAAGACATCAAACGATACCTTAATGTTGCCTCCATCTCTCGCGATGGACTTCTCGTTGTCAAACGCTCCCAACCCTTTTTGCCAACGTCTGAAGCGATCATTGTTCCTCAATCTGTGCTGGATGGTCTCCTGACTGCCCTTCACCTCCAACTTGACCACCCATCCCGCCACCAGTTCCAGTTAGTGATCCAGCGTCATTTCTATGCCCTCGACATGGCTGCCGCTATTGACCGCTCGACTTCATCCTGCCACACCTGCGCTTCACTGAAGAAGTTGCCACCAACCTTGATCTCACAATCTTCTGAGGACCCCCTGCTGTCGTAGGTATCTCCTTCGCTGCCGACGTTCTCAGACGCCACCGTCAGTGTGTCCTTATATTGCGAGAGTGTAGCACGTCATTTACCTCCACTTCTCTGATCACTGACGAGAAACGTGACACTCTCCGCGATGCCCTCTCAAAGCTTATAATTGGTCTCCACCCTCTCGATTGCCCTCGTGCAGTTATCCGAGTGGATTCTGCCCCAGGATTTCTTGCCCTTAGCCATTCCGGATCCCTCAACCATTTCAATGTCAGTGTTGAGGTTGGCCGCACCAAAAATAAGAACAAAAACCCGGTCGCAGAGAAGGCAGTCCAAGAGCTCAAGGACGAGCTACTACGCCAAGAACCAGGTGGTCGCCCCGTCACTGACGTTGGTCTTGCTATAGCTACTGCTCGCCTCAATTCCCGTTTCCGCCACCAAGGTCTCTCTTCACGTGAACTTTGGACACAACGTAACCAGTTCACAAATGAACAACTCCCTATCGCTGACCAACAAGTCATTCTAGACAAGCATTCTCTTGGCCAGACCAACCATCCCTTCAGCGAACGGTCAAAGGATCGCCGTGGTCTACTACCCCAGGTACCCACTCTACAAGTAGGTGACCTTGTGTTCCTGATTTCTGACAAAGACAAATCTCAGGCAAGCGACAGGTATATTGTTGTAAAAATTGAAGGTGAATGGTGTTTCATAAAAACGTTCAAGGGCTCACAACTCCGAGCTACCTCGTATAAGGTGAAGCTTACTGACTGCCATACTGTTCCCACTCAAGTTGCGTCGCACGATTACAACCACCCCATAGCAGACGATGCCGATGATGACTTACCCTGTGATAGTGTTGGACCGAATGTCAGTTTCCCTGCCCCGGCACCAGTTGCTCCCCAGAGATCACTGTCCCCTTGCTTCTGATCTGGACTTACCCGATGTACCAGATCACGACAGTACTAGTGATGTTCAGCTTCCCCACCCCTCAGAAGGTTGCCCACAGAGAAATCGAAGGCCCCCGGCATATTTACAAGATTATGACACTTGTGCATGTTGACTTTATGGCTTTCAGCCAACAGTTACGTTGAGATTACATACATTGTTCACATTAACTCACGTTGTACCTTCTAGATGAAGAGAGAAGTTGCACCAGCAGGCTGCTGCCCCCGCGGCCATGCACTGAGCGCATGAGACGTTGTTTTTCCTATGGCGTTTTTTTCCTTTAGTTCGGGTTGCGTTCTGTTCCTTCGTAGAGTATTGCATCGTGTCTTGCTGTAGTTTATTGAGTTTTGGCGCTAGGTTTTCCTCTGAACTTTTAGCCAAGCCTATTCAAAAAATTAATGTGTTTGAGCGCAGCATCTGCTGCTCAGTTGATAACTTTCACTATGGATTTAGGTTTTGTTTTAGAGTTCCTTGGGTTTCATTATTTTCTTTGAAGTTTAACTGATGTTCTTTCTTGTTTCTTTCTGTAGCGTTCATTTGTCTGTTCATATTTCAACAACTTTAGTCCCTTTCTTTGTGCTCAATTTATGTCTCAGTTGAGTTTAAATCACTTGGCATTATTTTGGCAAAAGACACTTCCTTGTTTGGCTCGCAGTTTGAATGCCATTTGGCATCATTGAACAGGATTTTGAACAAGGCCCACTTGGTTTATAAATAAAATTTTAAGTGTTTTATGTAATTTGATCCAAGACCGGTCTCTCGAATTGCTTTGAAGCTGGCATTTTAATCTGAACTGTTAAAAAGTATTTTAGGGCTTTCGCCTTTTCCTTCACATGGCTTGAAACTTTTCAAGTTGCTTTGATTGGCATTTGTAATTAGTCAGACCAAAACAAAACGAATCACAGAACTGCTTTCTACACAGGCTAGTGAAAAAATGAAACATATGTAACAAAATATTGACAAGGAAGAAAAGAGGAGGAAGTTAACATTACTATTACTTATTAAGGTATGTCTATGAAACCACAGAAGCTTTCAACTACAAAGAAGGTAAAGCCATGGCTACAAGGTGCAACATTGCATACAAAATTGTGCGTAACTGAAACCCTTTGTGTATCCGCTTAGTGAAACCGTTGCATGCAATGTTTTTGGATTAGGATCAATCTCTACTTTGCACAATGTTCCATGCGATGATTTTAAAGGTCGCTATGCAGTGCAATTCCCCGATTGCGTCCAACATTGCAGGCTGTCTTGTAGTGTGTAGCCACGGCTTAATGGTAGTTGAAATGGAATCTACTGTATGAGCGGCAAGCATTCACAGGTGAAGAGTTGACTCACTTCTTATTTGTCTTTCCAATATTCTAGCTTCTTTTCACAAAGAAGAGCTCCATTCTGTGACCTAATTAATACAGAAAAAAGAGAGCTTAGTTTCACAACTTAACAGGCAAGTTAATACTTATAAATAAAATGAAGGAAATCGCCTCTCAAGTTGTGAGTAATCAGAAGCACTGGCTAGAAGCTTTTGAAAACTACAGGATTGCTACAAAACTTAATAAAAAAATAAGACAATGTACAAAGGGCAACCTTATTGCTTTTAGCAGGGACCGGGGGTGCAACGATTGCTTTCTGGACTTTTTTCTTTCCTGGGAGTAAAAAAAAATTGCGGATGTAAAAACATCATTGACTGCACATTTTCGACCAAAAAGGAACAAGTGGGCTGCAAGGTACTGCTTTAGGAAGCGAGCACAGAAAAAAAAGTCCTGGATTCTTTTATTGCAGAACTGAGAGAGTTGAGCCTCTCGTGTGATTTTGGACCCTAGGACAATATTTTGGGTCAAGTTATCAAGAAGTGCTATGATGGCTATTTACGAAAAAACTACGGCAGCAAGGGGATGCTCAAACACTGGGTAGGGCAATAGAGCATGCCAAGAAAGATACCTAACTACTTGGAGTAAAGGGAACGTCAAGTCGAATAGAGAATTCAACTCTTCATCAGATTACGAAATGTCTGCAGCCACCAGTGCTAAAACAAAGAACTGTTTTCGACGCGGAAGGGATGATCACCTAACAAATAATATCAAATGTTGAGCGAAAGACGTTGAGTGCAGGAAATGCAAAAAAATTGGGCATTTTTCCAAAATGCGGCAGATCATCTTGTGCCGAGAAAAAGGAGAGCACAGTGAGTGCTGTAGAGCAAACAAGCCAGGATACAAACGAGTACAATGTTGAATATGTTTGCTTTGCTAGTAATAAAGGGGGGAGATAATTTACTATTGATCTTGAAATTAATGGTAAACAGGTAGAAATGCTGATAAACACTGGTTGCGCTAGAACTCTGGTACCTAGACAGTGGTTTAATGAGAACAAAAAAAATTAATTGTCCCATAAGGCGGAGGCGGAGAACTCAAATGTTTAGGAAACATTGATGGAAAACTGACATGTAAAAACCAAGAGATAGTGGAACCAGTGTTTGTATATGATGTTAATGGCCCACCATTACTTGGAAGGAGTGCTATTCAAGCACTTAATCTAGTTAAGATTCATGTTTTAGAGGGGTAAGCCAACCAGAAAGAGCTTATCTTACAGAGGTATGCAGATGTTTTCAAGGAAGAGCTAGGAGTATTTAAGGACTATGAATATGATATCAAGGTAAACAATGAAGTGTCCTTTAAAGTCCAACGACAACGATCCTGCCTGCACCCTTGGAATCGAGATTAAAAGAAGAAATAGAGAGAATGGTAAAAGAAGATGTGATTGAGGAGGCATCTGGAGCCTCATGGGTATCACTGGTACTTGTTGTATACAAAGGAAATGGGGAGCTGAAAATCTGTGTAGACCTCAAAGAAGCAAACAAGGCTGTCATATGAGAGAGATTGAACCTGATTCCTCAAATCCAAGATTTGCTACGCCAACCAAGTGGAGCAAAGTTATTTTCTACATTGGACCTCCGAAACGCATACTGCCAAGTACGTTTGTCAGAAGAGTCACGCAAAATAACCTCGTTCATGGCAGCTGGGAAGGTCTATCAGTTTAAAAGGTTGCCTTTCGGATTGTAGAAAAACGATATGCGCAGATTGAGCGCAAAACTCTGGCTTTCCTGTATGGGCTACAAAAGATGCATGCATACAACTATGGCCGTCACATCACAGTAGCATCAGATCACAAGCCTCTTTTGGGCATGTTCATGAAAGCCACGCAGTCAATCTGCTTAGAAAGAATAGGCTACCAACTACAGTACCATTAACCACAATCAATTTTGTGGAAGCACGTGTATACTTTGTAAAAAAGGATAACGCACTTCCATTGTGGAGATTCAAGATGCTGTAAAGGAAGATGCAGAAGTGCAAAGGGTCATGATTGCAGTCAAGGAGGGAAGGAACTGCGCAGATAAAAGCGTAAGACAATGGAGATATGTAAAGGAAGAACTGACCAACACTCAAGGCAGTAAGGCTGGCGCATGAAGCTCATCAAGGGATCATTCACTCCAAGCAGCGTCTATGTGCAAGTCTGTTCTGACCAGGAATGGATTCAGATATAGAAGAGTTTTATCGACACTGTGAGACATGTGTACGCTTACAGCCGTTACAAGACACACCACGCAAGCCGACTCCATTACCTGATCATTGTTGGGAAAGATGCGCACTGGACCTGGTGGGTTCCTTCCCAGGTCAGATAAACATTCTTAATTTGATGGACTACAAAAGTAAATGGCTAGAGGCAACAATATGGAAGACCATTACGAGTCAGAAGATAATCACTGTGCTCACTGAGATTTTATCACGATTTGGTAACCCGAAGATACTAGTTTATGACAACAGCCCCCAGCTTGTGTCAGAGGAATTTGAAAATTTGCTAAAGGCAAGTGGAATACAACATAATCCTGCGTCACCGTACTTCCTGCAAGCGAATGGACAGGTTGAAAGGTTCCACAGGTACTTGGAACACAGTATTCGAACAGCAGAGATTGATGGTCTTGCATGGATGGAGGTACTACTGAATATCTTACAAGTTTACAGACACACACACAGGGACCAAGTTGACACGTACTGGCAAGGCTGATGCTGAATAGAGAAATAACAACCAATTTGCCTATGGTTTCTGACAATACAGGAAGAAGCATCCCTTTGGAGAGATATAAACTTTATCAAGAACAACTATGCGTCTATGCCGATAGGAAAAGACATGCTGAACCTCATGGCTTGGTAGTCGGTGATATTGTTTTCGTTGCAAACATGAACCCCCAACTTTAGCAAGGATAAGTTTGCTATCCTGAAGCAGAAAGGGAGTGACACCTTTGAGCTTCTTCAGGTGGAGACTGCGAAATGAGTGATCCGGAATGCAAAGTTTCTTAGAAAGGCTCCTCCACGCATTGACAATCCAAAACAGTACGAAGCTGAACTGTGGCTGGAAGAAAAGGAGCATGCACCTCAACAGTTTAACCCACCAGATAAGAGAAACTCAATTCCTGGGAGGGGAGATGTGACATTGCCTCAAGGACGAGCCGACCAAGAGAATGGAGAGTTACGGCGCTCAGCAACAAACTGAAAGCCAAAGAGACACACTGATTACTTATGTTATTAGATTAGTGAGATTATTACATTGTTGTTTTAAACTTTGACAGTTAAGTTAATGATGAACGTTGAACTTGTTTAAGGTTAGGTAGGAACGTAGTGTTGGGAATCCCTGTGGTAAAATCCAGGCTACCTGGCCGAGAGGAATGTTTAGAAATGGCGGACATGTTAAGTACAGTAATATACATAATCCAGTTTGATCAGATGCCATCGTTTAGTTGACTATAAATACAATAATTAGAAAACCTTGGAACAAGTGTCTTATTGTTAACAGCCTGAGCTGTCTCGATCCACATGAAAGCCAAAACTTTTTATTATCATAGCCATCACGATTACACTTCTTGATTAATACGTTAACACAATGTTTTTCATACATTGAAAATAAGAAAACTTATAAACAATGGGGTTGTAATAAAAACAAGTAATGTAAACCAATGAAATAACAGAAGTAACAATATTACTGCTTTTGTTGTTTTACTGATGTATACTTCGATCAACCCACTATACAACTCAAATGATGTATACATTTAGGCCAATTATATGAGCCAAAAGGTATTTGAGAATGGAGTATTTCAAAGTTACTATTTATTGAAAAAAAATTCTAGTAAGCCTTATCTATCATATAATACGATTTTTGCAGGAAAAATGTAAGGTAAACTGCAGTATTTTGACAACACAAAATTGGCTGATTTATGATTATAAATGATTTATTTTTTATAACTAACTGACTAAACAGGAAGAAAGAAACAATATTCATTTAAAACAAAATTGATACTCAAAATATCAAAATGACATGTTTAATAATGGGATTGATTTTAATTACTTAAAAGTAATTATAACATACAAAAACACATGAAACAACAACAGTTTTTGTATAATTGAAGAGTCATAGGCAAATATGAAGCAAGTATCTATTGATGGAGTTGTCATTTCTCCCTATACTACCCTTTTTATCTTTTCATAATCATTGGGAGAATCTAGCATTTCATACAAACTCACTCACATTATTCTTGCACTGGACAGTTCGATCATAAGGTCTCTAATATACAATCACATTATTAATTACTGATCTTCATGCCTACCAATTTTGAGAGCTTCAAACAGTATTCATTATGAGTTTACATCTTGGGTGTTCCCTGCATGGTAATTTAAGTAAGATATTATATGTAAGTCTTGGTCTTCAACACCCAGCACTCACCTCCCCAATTAGGCAAAATAAAAGAAATTTATATGAGTTAATGCAAACTAAAAGAGTAGATCACCTCTATGTATAATGATTAATTATTATCAAAAACTAATGCAATGCCTTAAACAAACTGTGGCAGAACTGGTCTAGTATGGTTATTAGTGCAAGAGTGGCTCTAGGATGATCCTCCCAGTGTTTCAGTCGACCATTTCTTGCCTTTTCAACCTGACAAAAAAAGAAAAAGGGTGAAAATAAAACTCTGCAAAAAATTACCAGTTATAACTGTTATTGTTTCTCTTAGACATCTTGGCCCAGTTGTTCAAAAGGTGATTAGCTCTAATCCAGGGTTGGTTACCATGACAACCAATAGGTTTTGTTAAGAGTAAATCCTGGTTTAATGTTAATGTGGAAGTTACATAATTCTGTATTAATTTTTTATTTTTTACAAAGAATATCTTTTCAACAGCCAACATACTTCCAGCTGGTTGAACTACTTATTTTCTATGTTTAGATTTGAAAAACATGGGATTTATATAACCTTGGCAACTGAAAGAGTTATTTAATGAAATAAAAGATATTAATTTTATTTTTTCTTCTTTTTCAAAATCCCAGCAGAGCAAGCTTCATTACACAAAGAACCCTATGATGTGAAACACTTTGTTATCTTAGTGGACAGACCTTGCTAAATGAGGCACAAGCCTTTAGAGTGTTTTGAACATTTTTTTGTCAATTTTTTTTGGTTCTCCTAAAGATATTAACATTTTATTTTAATGTTTTCAAGTGATAGTGAATGTCATTGCATGTACAGTTTTTTAAAATCTGCTGCCAATCCAACAAATTGAACAATATGACAATGAAATCAGTAAGTACTATGAAAACCTCAAGGTACATAATAATTATTCATCAGTCCAAGTCTAGCTTACATATAAATCCATCCAATTTTGGATTTGCGGGAGATTTTTAAAAAATTTAAATTTCCCTGTTTAGACAGTATCTGTCATCACTCAAAAACATTAAATGGTAATAACCTGGAACCATAAAATATTTGGGCAAAATTTTAAAGTCACTCTAAAGGCTTATGCCTCATTTAGCAACATCTATCCACTGAGGCAGCAAATCATTGTTTTGTGTAATAGGCATTCTAAAGTGCTTATGTTACAATACTAACAGTTAATATTTAAAATGTAACGATTAAAAGTGTTTAGAAACTAATAAAGATGTTTATGAAAATAATTTTTGAAATAGGTCATGAATAGTCTTTTCTTTTTTTAAACGTTTGGTCTAGTTTTGTTGGTTCATGACTGCGTTTCAGAGGGACCTGCCTATGATGTCGTTCCCTGACATCTTTTGATCAAAACACACTCTGGTTCAGCAAGAAGGCCATGAATAAATCAGAGATTTTCAACTCAGATATTTCTATCATAGAAAAGTTTTAAAGTGCTTACATAATATTAACAATTATTTGAAACCACTAAAAGTGTTTGAAACACAGTCTTGATTTTTTTATACACATTTGTTCCAGTTAATTGGTTCATGGCTGTTGTTTTAGGGGACTGGGCTATGACACCATTACAAGACATCTCTAGATCAAAATACACTCTGATTCAGCAAGAAGGACATGAATAAATCTGAGATTTTCAATTCAGATGTTTCATGTCATAGACACTTTAAAGTGCTTATA
>JANVCF010118428.1:0-11948 GCA_025388745.1 Hydrozoanthus gracilis
GTTTTTGTTTAAAATATTTCATTTCTGTTTAAAAATGTCATAAAATTTTTACCTCAAACAATTTCAGGGGAATAATTAATTGATTAAAGTTATAACAATGTGGCTATTGTAGCACGAATTGAAGTTTTTGAGACTAAAAGTTTTTTTCTGCTTCATGCCTCCTGCTACGTCATATGCCTCCTGCTACGTCATCGAAGCACACTTCAAGTCTTACAAATGTAACAGGAATGACATCTGGAACTTAAAAAAATAAGCTTGATAGGGACTTTAACGGATTCTTTGTTATAATACTGTAGATCAGCTACGATTATATACCGTTCCAGTGGTAAGGCCTCACTCGAATTTATTTGTTGTATTACTTCGGTTTGATTGGATGTTAACTGGAGCAATTTTTTTAATTCGGGGCAAAATATCTCGGTGCTGATTGCACGCTTGTATACTTCCAGAGTTTTCCGAATATTTCCGAATTTTTTTGAAAATCATAAAAACGCCTTAAACGCCTTAAAAACGTTTTGAAACCGTTTTCGAAGGCTTCCAAATGTTTCCAGAGATTCCAAACATTTTAAAACTCGAAAAGCTTTGAAATGAAATTTTAAAAAACTTTGCAACGCTTCTTGTCTCGGAACCGCTAATAAAAAGCTTTTTGCCCTCGATGTCATAAACATGTAAAGGCGTTATTCCTCGTAAACTTAGGTGTAATTTCACTTGTGTTTCCATTTTTTTCCAAATTGTTCTCGTTGCGAAGCGCCTAGGGTAATTTTGGAAAAAATTAAAAACACAATCAGT
Source organism: Hydrozoanthus gracilis (assembly GCA_025388745.1). Taxonomy (NCBI): domain Eukaryota; kingdom Metazoa; phylum Cnidaria; class Anthozoa; order Zoantharia; family Hydrozoanthidae; genus Hydrozoanthus; species Hydrozoanthus gracilis. The sequence goes on from JANVCF010118428.1 coordinate 787, forward strand.
CAAATATAATGTGGGATAACCAATACTAATACTGTCGTTTAAGCTGGATAAAGATGCTAATTACCCACAATATAAGTAATCTTTTAAATATCTTTACAATATATTTATGATAACATTTAACGCAGGCTTGGAGCGCACAAGCGCATTGGGAGCGTAGGAACTGAACAGAAGTTCAGCGTGTCTCAGATTATCATCCACCCAGAGTACCAGCGCCCCGTTGTATATGCCCACGATATTGCCCTCTTGAAACTGACTAGGCCAGCGAAACTCAACAGGCAAGTATTGATATTCTTCAATAAAACAACTGCTGAAAAGCCGGAGCAGTAATTGTGAATTTCTATAAACTGAATTTCGTCTTGGAAAGGAAGTGCTTTTCAGGTCTTTATGTAATGATGTTGTACATTTCGGCCTGAAAAAGCTAGTAGGGAACAAACGAGTCAATGAATTTTAATGCGTTAGCTTTACTATGAATATTTTGGTTTTTTATCATTTGGTTTTTTAATTCAAAAGGCAAAACTGTTTAAGCTAGTTCTGTAATGCTTTTGGAAAAGCGATGTTAAAGCTTTGACTGTGAAATTTGTTAGTAAAACAGAGTTAAAAATGAGCTCAGAGCAAGCCAGAATAAAACTCCGATGGCTGTTTGAAATTTGATTTTAGTGTTTGAATTCAAGATTTAGAATTTTATGGCTACATTCCAAAGAAAAAACGATCTAGCGCCAAACTATTGGTATCAATCAATTTCAGTTAGGTCACCACTTTGGTTTATTTTCTTAAAAAAAATAGTTGTAATGATAATAATAATAATAAAGAATACGATACTGAGCAGGCACTGATGTATGTTACACAGCATAAAACATTCTATCTTCATATTTCACCTCGTCGTTTTAGATTTGTAAACTTGGTGTGCCTTCCTCAAGTGGTGCCTGCTCCGACAAAGGGCACTAGATGCTGGATAACTGGTTTTGGTCGTTTGTCCTCTGGGGGACCAACTGCTAATGTTCTCATGCAGGCTGTAGTTCCCATTGTAAGCCGGGCAAGGTGCGATATAGCCTATCCAAGAAAGATTCATGACTCCATGATTTGTGCTGGACAAAAGCAGGGTGGAATCGATTCCTGTCAAGGAGATTCAGGGGGGCCAATGGTTTGTCAAACTGGCCCGTATTACTATCTGCAGGGAGCCACGAGCTGGGGGTATGGGTGTGCAAGGCCGGGCAAGTTTGGAGTGTATGCTAAAGTGAAATATCTGTTAGGCTGGATCAATAGTAAAGTTGGAGGTAAGCAATTAGTGTGGTCCCAATGTGGCTGGTATATACGTAAATTTTGAATTGAGGAAAACTATTTTGTGAACGATACTGCTGACCACTCACATTGCAGACCCTTGCTATACGAATGTGCTAAAACTGTTAATGTTGCTTTTGTTGCACTGCATCGCAGTTGGTTTCAGTTTCCAGTTTTCAGATTGTGTTTATATTGTATCAACTGACTTCGACGTCTTAAAACGCATTTTACCGTCTATGAAAGCTAACCATCTAGCCAGCCAGGACTATTGGAGATTTAAACCCACTACTAGACTTGACAATTTGCTCCCAGAAGTGTTGGTTTCCACGCGGCATCAAAAAAGCTATCTGGGAGCGTGCAGAGGACCCAAACCTGAACAGAAAGGATGCCCCTGTGGTTCAAGCTCTCCCACTCTTGGGACGGCCTTTGCGAGTCTCCTGCCCGTCTCGTGATTTGTCACGCACTCCACGTGCCGGATCACACTCAATGTAAAGAAAACTGTGCGTTACAGACAAAACTGTGCCGCTTATTGCAAGTTGTTCTCTGTTTTCACCTGAAGTCATAGGGGCTGATGGCACCCTTGAACAAAATAGTTTTAATGATTTCTTCTGTTTAGAACACCAACGTGACCGCTTCGTCTTTTGTCTTTGGTGTCTCCTGGGAGGGCGTAAAAACCAAGAATTGAGTCGTTTACGAAGTTAAAGAAAACAAAGAAGTTCAGAACTAGCATGTTAAGCTTTTATTTACCCATTTCCTTTATTTTTATCATATCAGCAACTTCACTACATTCGACTCTAAGTACTTTGCCCGTGAAACCAACAGCCGCTACAACCTTGCCAGCGCATATGCCAAAAGGTAAATTTCTTACTTCATTTCAGTTCACATTTCCTTAGACCTAAAAACTTGCTATATGAAACCATACTGTTTTTTCTTATTGTGTACAGTAAGGTGTGATTTCAACATGGATACTTGCGGATTCATTCAGCTAAAGGACGATAAGTTTGACTGGATCAGAAGAAGAGGCCGAACTCCATCATACAGAACTGGACCGAATACAGGACACGGTGGCAGCGGTATGTTTTTACAGACTTACTCCAAAGGATTAGCTCCATTTTATCTAATTTGTTGTCGTGGTTTGCCCGGCATAACCAAAGTAGCCGAGCCTTCGCCAACACAGCCAGCCAACCTTGCGGTTTACAAAATTAGAAGCGAAAGAATTGGCGGTCATCTCAGTGCTAGACCGGTTTCAAACGAAGAACCTTGCAACAAAAAGACACTGAGTGGTCCAACAAAAGATCTAAAGAACGATGTTCAATTAACCCTAAATTTTGCCACGTGACATTGCTCTCTTGAGAAAACTTGATCTTGAATTTAAGTAACTCCTTCACCATATATCAAAATTTGCAGCCGCTTTTATGGTATATAATTAACAAAATTCTTTATACAAAACAAAAATGACAAATACAGTCGAACCCCTCAAGACGGACACCCGGATAAAACGGACACAATTATTGGTCCTTGTCGTTATTTTGTACGGTCGTTTACGACTTTTCAAGTCTCGTCGGCCAGTCCCGAAGGTGTTCTTCTCATAGAGGTTTTAACTCGGTATCTAGATATGGCAAGGGTTTTTGAAAAGGAGGCCTTACGCAAATTCCTTATGTGTTATCTGTATAATTCTCAACCGTTCCGTTCCAATTATTTTTAATAGAATACTAAACTTGATCACTCCCCTCTATAAAAATATCCAATGCTTAACTGATGAAAGTAAGCGTTTCTTGGAACTACTCCGTAGATAGAATTAATTTGTCTTTATGTTTCTTCTATGCGAGTCTGGCTCAGTTGGTAAGATTTCTGACTACCAAGTATATAAGAATAAAAACTAACAACAAAATCCGATGTTTCGGAGTGCTAAAGTTTTTGTTTGAACTCACGCTTTTTGTATTCTAGCATTGTAAATATCTTAGTGCCAAATTTTTTAACAGTTAATTCACAGCTATGCAAAGTTTTTTGTTTTGACCTAAGTTATATCCATTAAAGCTTTACCTTTATAATGGAGTCATGTTTGACTCCGAAACGTCGGATTTTGTTGTTAGTTTTTATTCTCAATACATTTTCTAAGTCGATCTTACTTCAAGTATATAAGGCTCCGGTATATAGCCCGACCCCAGTATATAAGGCCCCAAGCCGGTTGGATATTTGCCGAGGGTTGAACAATAATTGTGTGCAGCCTTCTTTCGCTACACTGTCCGTGGACAAGGAGTTTTGATTAGGTCTAGTGTGGGTCACGGCTAAGTCGCCGCCATTTAGAGCGACTTATTGCGACTTAAAACAACTTAAGGCTATTTAAGGAAAAATGGGGTAAATAAATGACTGCGACTTAGTGCGATTCAAGGCAACTTAAGGACCCGGATTAAGCCAATGATTCTTGTCTCTCGTCTTCTAGTAGAGGACTTGAGAGCCAAAACACTCAACGATAAAGAGCAGGATTTTGTCCCGCTGCTTTTAGCCCCCTTAAGCTAAGTACTTTAACACGTAAATGACGTATATTAATCTATTCCGGTGTACTACTGGTGACATCCGGGCCTTTTATTCATGTTCGTATTGCAGGGTACTACATGTATATCGAAGCTTCGTATCCCCGCATTAATGGAGACAGAGCAAGAATGAAAAAATATGGTATTAAGTTTAGCGGTAACACCTGCGTCAGTTTCTTCTACCACATGTACGGTTCCACGATGGGTACCTTGAACGTGTTTGTTGGAAGTACGAGGGTCCTCAGAATGTCTGGTAATAAAGGCAACAGGTGGAACGAGGCACGAATAAGAATTCTGCAAAAAGGCATTTTGTCAGTAAGTTGTGAACACTTTCTTGCTTTACATTTACCATTTGTAATCAAGAAACTGAACTTTATCAGTTTTGTGTTTTTACTAAACTCCTACTGTCATAATAACAACCATAATACCGATAGTAATAATGATAATAATAAAAAATAATAACATTAACAGTGATAGTGACAACAATAATAATAATAATAATAATAATGATAATGATAATGATCATAATAATGATGACAATAATAACGGATCGTTGGACATATTGCGATTAAAAAAATATAAAGTGGTTTGGATAGTATGTGCGAAGGATTTTAATCTGACGATCGCGAGCCACCAGTGAAAAGAAAAGACATTCGTTTTGCAAATTTATCGGAGAGCGTGCTAGGAAAATTGGTTTATAAAGCGCAGTTAAGATCAACAAAATACCCTAGTGCACACGCAGTAAAAGCGTTTACAACAGTAATTTCTATTGATGATTTAGAATTTTACTTTTCTTTTATTACTCCAACAGTTTCAGATACGAAAACATAAGAGTAAAATTGAAATAAACTATTTAGCTGGTGGCAGTTCTGTCAGACATTTTACTAACATAGTTATGAGAAGGGTTTGCTCTTATCTGCTAAGGTGATGAGATTTGTACTTGCGTATAGCAAACATTAAAGTAATGGGAAAATTATCAACAGTGCCATTTTTAATTTGTACCATCTCGAGTTTTCTGGACAAACAGTCAGGAATATCGTAGCAGATCTCCAGCCCATACTTCTTTAACGTTTGCCTTACCGTTGCTGAAACATGTTTTGTTAATATAGGTTCATTAGACACGCCTGCTTTCTTGAGAGTTCTAAACACTAGGCGTTTAGAAGCCTTCTTAAAAATATAATCGCCATGAATGGTCCACTTTATCGTTACTCGCGTTGATCCCGAGAGCTTTGTATGTCGATACACTACTGTTTGTAGTGGCAATCGAATTCCCCACAAGCTTTGACAATCATTTTCAGCCTCAAGCTCAGTAGGCGCTGAAATCGAGCACAGTCCTTTTAACCTATCGCGCTCTTAAACTAATGTCTAAGGTCTTTTTAACCGAATTCAAGCTTCTTTTTCCCATTGTTTTTCCTCATTAAGAGGGCATCTAAAAATGTTGCATGTGCTGTCTTGAGCTCTTGGTAATCGAGATATTGAGTCATTGAAGCAACGAGTCCCCGGGTGTGGCGGATTTCTCGGGGGAAGAAATGATCATGTTGAGTTGTAATAAATATCTGCAATCCGAAAGTGTAAGGTAACTAGCTTTGTTTATTATCAAATCTCAGCTTAAGCCATCGCTTCTTCATTTTCCAGCTAACGTTTGAAGGCATCCGAGGAAGAAATTATCTGAGTGACATTGCCATCGATGACGTAACTGTTGAAGAATGCAAAGGTCAGTTTTCATATTGATATTTGTTACGAAAAACAATTGTAATGAGGAAAAGAATCGATTAGGATAGTGACAGGGTTGAGAATTTTCTACAAAAATGGCCAAATAAGAAAGAAAAAAGGAAGTTAAACACAAAAATGTGGAGTTTCAAAATTTCACGCTGGAAAGGCGTTCAAAAAATTTTGCACGCCTTACAACATTTGTTTTCAAACGTGCCTATTCTAATAAACGGCTTTGTTGAATAATTTCTATATCTCGACCCTATGATTCTGAGAATCGAATACTAATACTCTAATTGATTTTTAGTATGGAATCACACTTACATGAGAGCTTTTTGTTGTAATAGTGTTCCTTAGCTACCTTGTAGAAAAGGAAAGAAGTTTTTTTTTTAAATTCATCTTATCACATTTCATTTTGATTCCTTAGCTTGAGCTTACAAACGTTTTACCTCTTCTCTCCCGCCTCTAGGAGGTATAGCGGTCCATCAAAAAGGTAACTGATGTCGTTCGTAATTGTAAGTTAAACTAAACTAAATTAACTTTATTTATCGTCGTTACGCTGGGAATGGTTGCCCATTCTCCCAAGCCAGTGGCTTTTGTTTAATCGCTCGACAGCACAGATGTCGGCGTGACAGTCGATTTTGTGGAGGGAGGAAAACAGGAGAACCCGGAGAAAAACCCTCGGAGTCAGAAGAAAATCGACAAATCTTAGCCAACATGCAAACCCAGGATTCGATCCCGGGTCCACAGAGGTTACTAAAAATTCGGTGAAGTCTATTTACATCGAACTTATAAGCTACCAGTCAAATAACTAGGGGAATCGACTTTTTCTGGAGTAAAGAAGAAAGAAACTCGTTAGAATAACTTTAACGCACCAGATGGCTTATTCCCTCAATCTGGTGACCCAACAAATTGTGCCGGCCAAGAACTTGACTGCTCAACCATGGCAGATGCTGCCCGACCCTGTAAACAAGAATTACTACTTTTCCCCTCTTTTGCATCTTGGTATTCCAAGAAAGAAGAATGCTGCTAAAATTACTCAACGACTATTGCAAAGTATTGCTAACTTTTGTATTCTTTTAGTGAATTGCAATTTTAACCAAGGCACTTGCGGATTTGTTCAACGAAAGGATGATAAGTTCGACTGGAGCAGAAGAAGAGGCCCAACACCTTCCGCCGGAACTGGGCCTAGCAGGGACCGCGGTGGTTCAGGTACGTATTGGAGCCACACTGTACTTGTTTACTACATGTCCAGAAACTTTAACTTCTTTCCACTCGGAAAGAATCGAGAACTTCTAACGCGACATCGAAATTTAAGAGGAATTAAAAACAAACTAGCCGCTCTGAGAATGTTCCTTTTGTTCAAGTACCCTGATGTTTTCTAAAATTGTTGATTCGACGGTTGCGGTAATTTTGGAGGACAAAACTACATTATTTTTAATCTTGTGCAACAATCGACCAGAGGAACATTATGAGTCCAGAGTCCGAAACATTTGTCCGAGCTGGCGCTTTAAACAATTGTGGAACCGAAATTTTGTCTAGCCGGTGACGACGACCAAAAAACACGCCGAAACTTTAATTGACAGGGCTTACCACAGGTAGCCTAGTAAGAACAGCAAGAATTCTTTGGGTTAGCAGGGTAGGATCCAAAGAGTTTTCTGTTGGGGTAGGGACGCGAGAGCGGTCTCTGGAGACAAGGACAAGGACAAGGATAAATACAACATTACTAAAAACATAGTTTGAACAAACAAGATGCTAACATTATTTTATTTTCTTTATAAATTCGGTCTTGCTAACACAAAAGCATAGATATGCAAAACAACAAGCTAGAATCAAATTGCAACAACATTTCGGCTTCCTCACAATGCCGTTATCAAAAAAAAGAAATTAGACATTGCAAGTGGTGCCAAGTTAGGTAAGTGGACAATAATAGACCAATATTTCAAATGACTTGATGCTAACATCGTGAGAAACAGACTCGGACCATTATTTTCGAAAATGGCACCGAGAGGATGTCAAACGCTGTTGCAATCCGAATCTGTTTGTTTTAGTATATATTAGTTTGGACATTTTATTCACCTTCCATTAAAAAACCTGAATCCGATCCTAAAAAACACTTTCCAAAAGCATGAATCAATGAAAAATAAAAGATGAAAAAACCCTGCCGTTCCACTCTCTGGAGAAAACTTGATACCAAATGTTAAGACATTAGGTTTCTTCTTTGCATTCTAGGATACTACATGTATATTGAAACATCTCGCCCTCGTGTCGCTGGAGACAACGCTAAGATGGAGAGAACTGGCATCAAGTTTGGTAACAACACTTGCGTTAGGTTCTTCTACCACATGTACGGTTCTGCTATAGGTACCTTGAACGTGTTTGTTGAAAGTACCAAGGTGTTTACAAGGTCTGGTAACCAAGGCAACAAGTGGAAGGAAGCTCGAGTTAAGGTTCCTCAAAAAGGTGTTTGTTCGGTAAGAACATTGTGTAGTTGTTTTAGAAACTTTAATGGCTTAAGCTCACCTCGATTATAACGATGATGACAATAAAGGTTTTGTTAACACTCAACTGGGTTGCTTCCTTTTGCTAAACCAGCAAAACGCTGGATCCCTACCCAGCTTATCGACACTACTTGGTTTCTTTTTATCCCCTGAACAGTATTCAAGAGATTAGACCAGTTTTTAAGCGTCCATGAACAGTGAAGCGAAAGATGGCCTTCCAACCTTCAAAATCAAATAACACATTCCCTTCTGCAGTTCTGTTTTTAAAGGAAAGAGTCGAAATTTGAATATTTGGGGGATTTCTGGCAACGTGGTGGTCACTTTGAAAGAACATAAATTTTTTGTTGGTACCCGGTGAATCTTACCACTATAATTACGCTAGCTGTACTGTTACAAAGAATGTCCTGAAATGCGTATGGCTGCCCTTGTAAGGTTTTTCAGTCTTTTATGATAATTTAATAACCGGTGGTTTTCTTTCAACGTTTCCAACAGCTGATGTTTGAAGGTGTTCGTGGGAGGAGCTATCGAGGCGATATTGCAATTGATGATGTAACTGTTGAAGAGTGCCCAGGTAGGATTTGTGCTCGCATGCCGTGTTTGGTCGAGAGACAACAAATTGGATCTCTGTACGTAGACTACCATTTACCACTTCAAAATTTCTTAGAATTTCCAAGGCAAAAACTAGGAAAAGAGATTTTCATAAAGATAATCACTTCTTTGCCCTTCCTTTTTGTGCTTTAGACTTCTGCTGTGACTTTGATCGAAACCTTTGTGGCTTTGTTCAGTCTCGAATGGACAAATTTGATTGGACAAGAAACTCTGGACGTACCAGGTCCATCGGTACAGGGCCAACCGCTGACCACACAACAGGATATAAAGGTACTCTCTGGGTGTTATTGTTGAGATCGTGCTTTAAACTCTAATTTCTCGGGAAAGAGAGAAACGGTTTTTATACCTTAAAGGATTTTGTTTCGAAAAAGTTGATTTCAGGGTTCAACTTCTCTTTAGTGACGTAAAGTATGATGAAGAACACGAATTCCTGATATTTCCTCATGCAAGTATATTAGACAAACGCATAATCGCGTTTTGTTGACTAAAGTCGACATCTGGGGCTAGTTTTGTTAATCAAAGTCGATACTTTTTCTTACAAAAGGTTACTACATGTACATTGAAACGTCACGACCGCGTAAAACAGGTGATAACGCCAGACTGGAGCTGAAGAACTTTAAAATTTCTGGCAAAAAGTGCCTCGAGTTTTACTACCACGTGTACGGCAGTGCACATGGTATTGGTGCTTTAAATGTGTTTGTTGGTGGAAGGAGAGTGTTTAACATAAATCGACCTCAAGGAAACGCATGGAAAAAAGCTACTGTCCAAGTCATTGGTTCTGGCGAGACTACGGTAAGATGTAAAGCAAGGCGTGTGCTGTCTCTTATTGCGACCAGTTACGTTCTATGAACAATAATTAAGTTGCAACATGTCGACTTGTTGGCGATACATAAAATTGCGACACGCCCTGATCCCGTTATGACCGTTTTCGCTGCTGAGCAAGCAGGCAGCAATTTATAATCAAAACTGGTATCTTCGGTTTGCTCTTCATCGCAATGCAACCAGAATGCATTGCGCGCCCTGACGGAGCATACGTATACAGTTTGATGAGCGGTGTGGACAAAAACCAGACAAGAAGCGTTAACGTTTTACACTTTGTTAATTTTCGGTGCAAATTTAAACAAACCAAAATATCCGCAGCATAAAACTTTTTAAAAAATGTCGACGATTTTTGATATTTTTTTTGCGTGTTTTAAATTAGCCTTGCAGGCCTCGTTCTTGAGTTTAAGTTACCCAAAGCGAGGCTGGGAGGGCTAGTTTGAATACATACAAAAGAACACTAAATCGCCGTCATTTTTGAAAAAGGTCTATTGAAAGTTACGATAAAAACTTGTATATCCCGAGGCAACGTTAAAGTCACGTTGGACTTAGCCTACAAGCTATCTAGGTAGACATGATCAGGAAAAAGATGACATTATGAAGCTTACAAACCAACAAATACTTTTTGTCTTGGATGCCCAGGAGGTTAGAGAAAGACAAAAACGTTAGTTTAAACAATGAAAAAGATGATTATAATTGTGTTTTCACGATGATAATTATAAAAATGAGTTATAAGATGTTGATGGTGATGACATTCTTTTACTGCAGCTTACGTTTGAGGGAATTCGTGGTAGAAGCTGGAAAGGAGATATTGCCATCGACGATATTGTATTAAGAAATTGCTAAGGTTGGTTTGCCGTTCAACTGTTAAATGTAGAAGGGACTTAGCTTATATATCAGCGTTCATTTACTTTCATTTTCAGCATACATGATGCTCGCGCACTGATCTTTGCTGGTTTAATAATTTCCAACTTTTTCAGTACAAAAACAGTTAACTGGAAACAAAATACAAATACAACACTTCAATATAAAGACATGAGTGTTTTACTGTCATATACGCTACTCGTAGTTTTCGTACGAAGTTAGATCCGGGATACGAGTGGCATTTTTCCAAATCCTCACAAGTGAAAATGTTGTTGACGCTTTCTTTGTTTTTCCCGCTCATTTCAAAGCAAACAAACACTCGTACTTGTGTATGATAAACGAGAAAGAGTTCACGTTGGCGGGAACATAAAAAGTTTATCTTCTTGTGGAAAAGACTCGAAGAGAAACTTCACATTCTCGTGCCACCGCCAATTGATCTCCTCTCCATATATATCATTTTAACAAAATATTATTTTTAACCATACCTCAAAACCTATTCACACTGGATTGGTTCATATAAAGATCTGTCGTATTACATATACATCGTGCATGGCGAAATTTCTTTTAAAAGTCAGGGTTACTTAGCCTACACATCTGTGCTAACAATCTATTTTATCTATTTTATCTATAGGTGCATGGCCAAGTTACCATGGTTACCCACGAAGCTTAAGTCTGTAGTAAACGAAGCGTGCCTGAATATACTACTAATGGAGCCAAAAAACCTTAGTTTTATGTATCTTGAAAATGAAAATTAAACAAACTCTTACGAGTTACTTGCAGTACTGAATGTGTCGCGTTGGTCATTAACCTCGAGTGTTCACTGCCCATATCTTACCCCACCCCCCTC
>JANVCF010118539.1:0-11947 GCA_025388745.1 Hydrozoanthus gracilis
TTCTCATTTGAGGGCCCTCAAATGAGAACACCAGCTGTTTGGAAATCAATGTGACGATTATCGTGCTCAACTAACTCAAAAGTAAAGTTTCAGTTTAGCATCGGGTAGACGTTTGACTTTGAAAACATTTGGTACAGCAACGTAAGCTAGGCTCAGTCTATGTCGTGGTACCGCCCTGCTAGGAATTAGTTTAGTCTTAGAGTTTAGCAAAGCATCGGACAGCGACGCAACGTTTAGAATCACTCAGTTGCAAGCTACACTACACATGGAATAGAAAGGCCTAAAATGTCTTGCCCCTTTTTACCCCAGAGTAGGTAAACTATTGATAGTAGACCAAATCCTTCATAAATATGTCAAACATAAAGGAAACTGTTTGGTATTGTCGTGCATAGGCTGACCATGAAAACTATGTTACGTCTCTCTGTTTTAACCCACCGAATACTGCCTTTAGCACAACAAACAAACGTCGTTGTTTCTCACAACCAAAAAAGAGGTGTCCCCAGATAGAAGATTGAGAGACAGAGCCTACGGTTTAACCTTCTTATCCGAGAGGACGCGAAGCTGAAACTGTTTTCAGATGTTAGAGCAAAGGCAGAACCTCTCCGGCATTGGAAAAGTAACCCGGGTCTGGACAGATAAACTATCAATACAAAGTTGGTGTACATATAAATGCAGCCATATTAACCGTGCTCGTTGCCATTTTTCTTTAGGTGGCTACTCTTACTCAATCCATGTTCGAAGCGAAGGATGTGAAGATAGGGGCAAACATGGTGGGTGTGGCCGCGCCTACCTATCGGTAAACGGGAAAGATTACTCGCACCATCGCAGGGGGTACAATGTTGTTGTGATCCGCTGAACGGTAAGTGGTTCCTCTCTTCAGTTTTGCTGCAGATTGAATGACAAACTGCTATTTGTCCATGGCATTAGTTGATGGATTAAAGGCGTAGACCACACTTGAGAAGTAAGAAACTAAAGTTTTGATTTTACTGTACAGCTGCACCACTTAATCTTGATATATACTGAACAATTACTCTTACTTTTACAGGTCAAACAGAAAGCGGGCGAGCACTCGCTAGCAACGGACAGCATGGAAAATATCCTACTTATAAACTTGTGATATACAATCACGCGCGTACGAATACGATTTAACGTTAAGTTGTTGAACTCCTATAAAACTTATTTGCGCTTAGTCGCGCAATTTCGCTTTACTGACTATTTTGATTGCACTTGTTTATGATTGCTAGTGCCAGCCTGGGCCCGGTTGTACGAAGCCTGGATAAGCTATCCGCTGAATAAAAGATGATGTTCGTCATTAAATAAATCAAAAATTGTTTGACTCTTTGTTGATTTCTCTATCTCTGGTTGTTAAATGAGAGGAAGATTTCTAAAGTAATGGTTCAAATGGTGTCAAATAACTTTCATTCAGTTATAGTCTTACTGCATAAAATAGAAAGCACTTATTCGGCGGATAGCTTATCGAGGCTTCGTGCAACCGGGCCCTGAAGGGCGAGGAAGCGCGCCGGGCAGACTACGCCGGACTAAAATTCTCACCTCACTACTTCTCCGCAATACTGAGTGAAACTTTTGGTAGTACTGCGCTTGCGGCTGTCAGACGCAAATCCTAGGCAGAAACCACTTTTGTATGTCTTTGTTAGGCTTATCACTAAGTTTCCTAAGCGCTTTAGCATACCTTAGATCGAGTGCGAGGTACCAAAGTCATTTTTGTCTACTCGGCAGATAAGTTAGCCCTAGTGTAACAATATAAAGAACCTTGGTTTAGCAAACGCAATGTAAAAATAATTTTTGGTACAATGTTAATAAATGTTTTTAAACACTTTATTTTGGCTGGCGAAACCACCCTTTTTAGGGCAAGGAAGTATAAACTGGCGTGTTACTGGCGCTTTTGGATACAAATTAAAAGAGCTTTGCGGGATACGAATTGCTGACGTATCTAACGTCACAAACTAATAGACAGAGTTTGTAATAACATTTTTAACGAATGAATTTGCCTTTAGGCAAATCTGATAGCTATGTGACGCATAGAAGGAACAGACGGCACGTTTCGTTATTGTCTGAAAAAAGGCTTAAATATTTGTTTATTCATGCAGACTGGTAAGTCTGGGACATTCTAGTTCGTGCCCCACTTGTAAAGTTGTCCGGATGGTCTCTTTGGTTTTAAATTTGTTGAGGAGATAAGTTATTTAGAAATGAACCATAAATGATATTAAAGGTAAAGGTGCCGTTATTTAACGTCGGTAGTTCCTTCAGCTCTCAGGCTGTTATCAAGGGAAGCCGACGATGCGCCCTTTACCCCCTCCCTCTGTCAGTGCTCCGGATGGTCTTTTTGGTTTTAACTTTGTTGAGGAGATACGTTATTTAGAAATGAACCATAAATGATATTACAGCTAGAGGCATAGGGATAGGTGTGGGGTAGGGTTTGGTGACTGCAGTATACAGACATGTCAACATGCAAACATTGTTGTCACAGTACAGTACTCTGTCCCATAAATCTTTCAAATGTGAAACCCGTCAAACAGAAGAACTATTTCCCAGTTGTCACCAGCAGAGCTTTATTCTCTGATTTGAAACTGATTTTCTACAAGGAGGAAACTTTTCTCTCCTGCTAAGCTGCCCGGCTCTGTATTGTCGCAAATACCGCTAAAGAAGCAGCAGTTTTCTGGAACCCTTACAAAGTTTTCTTTGATCAGACTGCCGCCAACATCGCTTTTAACCTTTTCCTTACTGTTTGTAAGTTTCGAGAAAAAAAAGTCGAGGAAAAAGTTGCGAACCGTTAAAACCGGAACGCAATCCAAAAACAATTGAACGCGACATAAAACAATTCTTAAGCGCGACCTCCAAAAATATTAAACACACTATTTTTGAAAATGGCACTTCCGGGCTCCGTAGATTTTCTTTTATTTCACTGCGAATTGTATTTGCGTGTGGTGGTTCCTAATTTCATAAAGTGATTCTTTTTTTTATTATGTAATTTAAATTCCGATATATATACCTTTGTCATGCATATTTGACTTGCAAGGCAAAAGACACTACTTAACTAGCGACTCGCTGCGCTAATCAAACGGTGGGAATCTTTCAAAGGTTCAAGAAGTCTTTCCTTTTTGCATGATTTTTCAAAAGTTTTGCCAAATTCTCTTTTATACAAGCAGTTGTAATTTAAGGACTATAGACTAATTTTTTAGTTAGTCCACGAAGGTTGAATGATCCAGACTGGCTTGAAAACGCCCCTTTTAATCAATTGTCAAATTGAAATACTGCTCATACTTAGCTTTGTGTACGAAGAGAAGACTTAATCATTCCTTATAAAGAGAAACATGCAAGTTCAAAAATAGCATATATTACGCTTGTCACAAAACAATTTTTCCGTGTATTACGTTTTTAACTACAATATAACTAAGTTGCGTTCTTTGTTAGTCGGAATCAGAGCGTGAACTGGTTTGATTGAAGTTTTTGTTGTAATACGAAAAAAACACAACACTTAGAATATGCATTAAGCAGTGAAGGGTACGGCGCAGAGAGTTATAGTCGGTCACGAGTGTCATAGCTACGCAAAGCAAAATGAAGCTTTTGCACAGCCTTGTAATAATCACGTTTCTTTCTCTTCTTCTTGTCGACTTTTCGGAGGAGTGGTGGAGCAGGCGAAGGCGAAGAAGACGACGTAATCGAGTAAGTTCAATAATTTAGCCAACATTGCACAAAACGCTGAAACAGGCCTTAGCATCGGGTGCATATTGCATTTGGGGATGAACTGAAAAGTTGAATGCCTGATTTCTAAGAACTCAATTTTCTGACATGCATGTCTAGCCGGTTCAAAGGAGTTTGGGACTCTGTTAATTGTTGGTCTCTGGTTAGCTTGGGAATTATGAATGCACGCTTGGCTGATGCAACGTACTCTGCGTTTCATTGCCAACTATTATAAACGAGAGATAGTTTACAAATATTTTGTAACCATTTAAAATCCACCATTTCATTTTCCTCGCAGTAGCTTAATTTAAAAATTCATAAATTCTTAGTCGAATTGTTGAAGTTTCAGTGTGCACGGGATTAATGCTCCAAACTTAGTGTAAAATCAGATCAGCAACGCGCTCGAAGGACAATAACCACTAGTCTGTAAGATTGTTGAGGAACAGCAGAAAGTTCAAACGGATTTATAATGTTAGTTGAAAATAATATTTGTACTTCCTCAGTTAATGATGGTAAAGTTGTTTCGGAAAAAAACATGTAGCAAGTTTTTGAGCGATCAAATAGATAAAACAATTGTACTATCAGAGGGAAATAGTTCCGCATTCGTGCTTATCACGTGACTTGACTAACTAATATCACTTTAGATAACTCGTTGTTTTGGTTGAGGCAATAGAGAGACCTTCAGATTAGACAACGTGTACGAATTTTCCCCGTTCGTCAGCATACTGCGCGCGCTGGAATTGCAAAGAAATCACGCCATCCGGCTGTGTTGCTAAAATCTCGTAGTCCACGCACCGAGCTTTTTTTTTGTAAATCTCGTTGTAAACGAGACGACAACGACGAGTTTTGGCTATACAACGAAGGGGCGTGATTTCTTCGCAACTTTTGGCACGCGCAGTATGACGAATGGGAAATCCTGGTCGAATCTAAGGTCTCTCTATTGAAGCTATAAGTTAGATTCACAGAAGTCAAAACGACTACGAGCTGTCTAATTTCAACATTTACTTCTATTTTCAAATGAATACAAGCTTCATTACTAGAACAACACAAACACAAGGCAAACTATTTTAGAAAATGCAATTTCTGGATAAAGTAGTAACAGTATAATGACATTTTGAAACTGCTTGTGGATTCGTTTCTTACAAGGAAATATTATAAAATACAAACTACAAAATCTCATACCACTCAAAACTCAAAAAAGGATTGAATCGCGCTACAGTGATCTTGGTTAGTATCGAGCATGTGTATTCTACACCGGTCATTAGTTGATCTTATAACCCGAGAAAGAATGACAATGCATGCGTGTGTGCACGGCGTGCCAGGTGGGCACCTCGGTCCTCAACCGTGTTATATCTTTCCATCGACATTGATGAAAAACTTTAATTAGTCATGAATCCTGTTCCAGACTCATGTGCAACTTGAAACAAACTGTTGTATGTATATAGATTTAAATAACAGTTTTTCTTTATACCTTTTTTACAGAAGATAAAGGTATAAGAAAAATGATAATGAAATAGGTATGTTTGTATGCAGTCAACCCCAAAAGAAGGAGTAAGAATATGAAAGAATAGATATATGGAAAGGCAATAAAGTGATACTGCTAAACTACAACAGATAGCCAAGGCCCCAAAAGAACAGTAACGCCAAAAAGTGTCGGGTCGATTCTTCAGTGTAAACGAATAGACTTCTCTCCTTTTTGCGCAATTATGCAAATAAATATATGAGTCTTTATTATGTTGTGTTCAGGGTCCGACCCGTAAGGCGTGTGAGGCGGCAATCGACAGTTTCTATCGCACGATTCTCCATCGAGCACCCGATCGTGGCGGATTAAACTACTGGACAGGACGATGTATGGCAAGGCAGAGCGTAGACTCTATCAAGCATTCTTTTTTTCACAGCAAAGAGAGACGAGGTTTATGCACTCGGAAGATTACAGAATTTTATCGCAAACTCCTGGGACGGGAACCCGATAGAGGAGGACTGAACCACTGGGTGAACCGCTGTGTTGGAGGCAAACAAACCCTGTCTTCCATTGCGCTGGGATTTCAGAGTTCTAACGAGTATAAACGTGCAAGTGAGTAGCATTGCTTCAGCCCTAGTTGGTGGCGAAAGCTAAAGCATAGGTCATGTTGGCGAAAGCGAAAGCGAAACAATAGGTCATGTTGTCAGTCACAACTATAGTCACATCGTCACTATTACAATCACAACAACAGTCACAGTCACAGAGTCACGGTTACAGATCTAGAGTCACAGTCACATTAACATTAACAGTCCTAGTCACAGTAATAGTAATAGCCACAGAGTCATAGTGACACTAACATTAACAGTTACGGTCACAGAGTCATAGTCACAGTAACAATCAAGGTCACAGTCACAGTCACAGTCAAGGTCGCAGTCACACTCACAGAGTCACAGTCACAGTCACAGTCACAGTCACAGTCACAGTATCAGTCACAGTCACAGTCACAGTCCCAGTCACACTCACAGAATCAGTCACAGTGACAGTCACGGTCACAGTAACAGTATCAGTAACGGTCACGGAGTCACAGTCACAGAGTCACAGTCACAGTCACAGCCACGGTCACGGTCATAGTAATAGTGACAGTAACAGTCACGGTCACAGAGTCACAGTCACAGAGTCACAGTCACAAAGTCACAGTCACAGAGTCACAGTCACAGAGTCACAGTCACAGAGTTACAGCCACAGAATCTTGAGTCATTAATGGTCACAGCCACAGTCACAGTCATAATCAGAGTCACGGTCACAGTCATAGTCCAGTCATAATTAGGATCACAGTCTCAGTCACAGTCACGGTCACGGAGTTACTGTCACGGTCACAGAGTCATGTTCACGGTCACAGAGTCAGAGTCACAAAAATGGTTACAGTCACAGAGTCACAGTCATAGTAGTAATCAGAGTCACAGTTGCAGTCATAATCAGAGTCACAATCGTAGCCATAGGTAAAGTGAGCTACAGGTACAGTTACATTCATAATCACAGTCTTAATCACAGCCAAAATTACAGTAATAGCAATAGACTTAGTAAAAAAACAATAACGGTCGCAGTTCTTGGCGTTCAAAGCCACAGTCATGGCGAGTTATCACTGTTTTTTTACTAAGATTACACACTAGAACTTGATATAACAATAGTTCAGAATCAGCTACCACATTCAAAGTTACAAATTAATTTTTCTGTTAACATATGTTTCGTATCCAGAATGCCGCCGAAATGTGAAGATGGTGTATCGTGACCTGCTCTTCAGGTCACCTGACCAGAGGGGCTGGGACCATTACACCAATTTGTGTCTTCGCGGCACGTCCATTGATATCATTCGAGCGCATATGTACAACAGTAACGAGCGACGAAATATTTGCAAACGGGAGATCAAAAAGATATACAAAACGTTTGCACACCGCTCACCCAATCACCATGAGCTCAATCACTGGACAAATCTGTGTTCCAGAGGAAAACGTCGATTGTGCTATATCATGAAAAGCATTGAAGCAAGCAGCAGGGGTAAGTTCTTTAAATAATATAGTTGCAAAAACAATATGACAAAAAGAACTAGAATTTGTGTTAACTGAATTTAGCGACATATAAATATATAATAAACAATAATAACATAAAATTCAATAAACATTTGTTAACTTCACGTGCACGGCGAATTAGCTGTTCAAGGTTCTTCATTAGAGTTTCTGGAACAAGTTTCGGAATCTTGAGTGTTCTTTGTCCATCCATTTAGTTTACTTTCCAGGTTCAGCCAAATTTTATCTGTTAAATCTTCTTTAAGTTTTCATTCGCGGGCTTTGTGCTTCTAAGAGTCCCTGCAGACATTCTGGACTTTTTACTTGCTTACAGTCTTTCATTGCGATTCTTTTAAAAAAACTTCGCAGTGCTCATCGAGCATGCCCATCTGGTTTCACGAGTGGCCGAAAACAACTTCAACCACGTTTGCGATGACGACCTTGACAGTGACTTCAAACACGACTACGATTACTCTTATACTTCAGTCGATACTGGTTCCTTTTGCACTAATTAGAAACTCTTTCTTTCCGGCTATACTGGCTCTGTAATTTTGTTGTGTATGTTATTGGAAAGTAATAACACAACTTCTCTCGTTTAATTTTGAAATATTTTGCAGTCACGTGTTTTTCAAAAAGCTCAAATTGCCTTTGCTCTACGGTGTCATTCAATTTTGATACTTTTTGAAGTATTTTGAAATCCAAATTGTGCAAGCTATTTCAAAGTTAACCCAAAGTTGTGTGATTACCTAAACAAAACAGTATTGATGAGAATAAGACAGTTTTCTCACATCTAAAACAAACCAAAAAAAAACATTCTCATTTCATTATATGCAAACGCGAGCTTGAATTTATATAAACAACCAAACTCTCATTGTTTAACCTCGAAAACTGAAAAACTCTTTTTTCTGATTGGCCAATGACAAAAACTAGAGTGCAAATGAGGTTACAGAATGATGCTAAGGAGAGATAGGTAGATTTTAAAACTGCAGTTAAGTTATGATTTAATCTGTCAGGAAATTCTATAGATTAAAGCATGTGAACTTTTTGGAAACACCTGAAGTGGGCAACAAGGGTGAACGATAAGAGTGTTGAAACTACTAAGCCAGATCCAAATGCCACATAAATAATT
Organism: Hydrozoanthus gracilis; assembly: GCA_025388745.1. Lineage (NCBI taxonomy): Eukaryota > Metazoa > Cnidaria > Anthozoa > Zoantharia > Hydrozoanthidae > Hydrozoanthus > Hydrozoanthus gracilis. Next base: position 8,357 of record JANVCF010118539.1, read on the forward strand.
AAGTACTAAATGATAAGCAGCTATCAAAACAGCAGTTATCGTCATCGTTTTTCGTTATCCTAGCCGTTAACCTTTTCGTTTTCCAGTTATCGTCATCTTTTTCGAAGTCGTTATCTTTTTCGTTATCCCTGTCGTCATCTTATTCGTTACCCTTATCGGTATCTTTTCCTTTTTCCAATTCGTTATCTTTTTCGTCATCCTCTTCGTTATCCTCTTCGTTATCTCTTTCGTTATCCTTGTCGTTATATTATTCGTTTTCCTTGTTGTAATCCTTTTAGTATCCTTGGCCCGGTTCCTCAAAACACCGAACAACTTAACCCAGGTTAACTCATAACAAAACCATGGTTGTCATGGTAATTAACCCTAGGTTTGCACTAATCGGGTTTTGAAGAACCGGGTCCTATTCATTAGTTTTTCTTTTTTCCAAGTTGTTAATCGATTTTGTTATCCTTGTCGTTATCTTTTTCTTTTCCATATCGTTATCTTTTTCGTTATCCTTGTCGTTCTCTTTTTCTTTGTCCTTGTCGTTTTCTTTTTCGTTATCCTTGTCGTTATATTTTTCTTTTCCAAATCGTTATCTTTTTTGTTATCCTTGTCGTTATACTCGTCGTTTTCATCATCTTCGTCGTTATCTTTGTTGTTATCTTTATCATTATCCTTTTCGCTTCTTTTTTGTTTCCTTTGATTCCTTTGTCGTCATCATTTTTGTTATCCAAGCTTTATTTTCCTCGTTATCGTTGTTAATTTTCTGTTTCTTTTCTTTGTTGTTGTTGTTATCGTTAACACCAATCTTATACGGGGAAGTCTTTTTAATGTTTCTCAGGAATATCGCATTACCAACCAAGATCCAACCAGTATGTTCTATACGGTTGCTTCAGAGACAAACCTCACAGAGCCATCAAGCACATGATTGCCAGCAACATCGGAAACCCGCGCGCCGTTGCTATGTGTGCCTCCTTGACCAAGAAACGAGGTTTCTGGACGTTCGGTGTGCAGTACAACGGGCAGTGTTTCTCTGCTAACAACGCTCCCCGTACATTTGCCAAATATGGAGGTGCAGGGAACTGCAGGCACGGCAAAGGAGGATCCTGGGCCAACGACGTGTATTTTTTCGGTTAGTCATAGGTTCTACTCTTAGAACTAGATTTTGAGAATTTATCGAGTACGCTGGCAAGTAATTAAACCACTGAAAAGTAACACCAAATGACGTACATAGGAAATGAGGGGAATCGAATTCAAAGTCACAAGTTGGTAAGAGCTGAAGTAACACGTTCCTTTTTACAACCTAGAATTTGGAATAAAGAGCGTAGTTATTTTGTAACATGCGAAAATGAGTTACTTAGAATTAATGGGGTAAACCCGGAATGGGTTTGAAACTGTAGCTGATAAGAAAAATCCGTTGTACATGGACGGTTTCACGAATTGATGTTGATTTGCACGATACACTTTTTTATAACTCGACTCTGTTTCTCTGTGCAGTTCCACGGTATTTCAGGCGAGGCTGCTTCAAGGATCGACCTCAACGTGCCATTGCACACATGGTCGCCAATTTTCCCGGGGACAGATTCGCCATTGCTAAATGCGCTTTTCTGACCAAAATCCGCGGCTTTCAAACGTTTGGTGTGCAGTACAACGGACAGTGCTTTACAGCTGCCAATGCGCATGACACCTATGGGAAATACGGAAACTCCAACGCATGCGCAGCTACTGGAAGAGGAGGGACTTGGGCCAATGATGTTTATTTTCTCGGTAAGAGTGATGCAAATTTTTTCCAATTTTTTTCCTTTTACCACTAAAATTGTGGTAGCAAGGCTGCAAATATTTGGTATAACCATTCTAGGTATTGTCAAATAAAGTTCTTTACAAGTTTGTCTGCATTTTAAGTTTTATAAGTGGTTTTTCCACCAGCGAACCTTAACACATTTCAAAGTATTCTTAAGTTTTTACCACCAAAGTATGAAAAAAGTTGATTTAAACAGAAAATAGTTGTATGAAAAAGAATGATACCAATTAGCAAATATCAAATGGTACATCGAGCGTTTTAAAAAGATGACAAGAATGATAGGCTTTTACTTTGCACTTTTTAACAATAAAGAAACCAAAATTGTCACCCTGAAGTTCTCCCAAGCTGACCAAGCTCTCGCCAATAAGTTGATTGTGACATTCAAACTTTACTTTCAGATCACTACATGCAGGTCGCTTCCTTTGATACACACGGCGATGGTAACGCTGGACGAAGAATGAAGAGTTTTGTGGACTCCATTCCCAACGGGTAGGATCGGTTGGTAAAACTTCTAGTACGCTAAAGAAAACAGTATGGAAGGTATAGGTGGAGAAAACTTCTACATTTCCTCCCAAACCGCTTTTCTTTTATAAAGTAGGTTATGTTTTCGTTGATAGAAATGTAAAGCACGTTTTTCAATAACAAGTGATTTGATTTCAAACTCTGATTTTTTCAGGCACATTGTTCTGGTTGCTGTTCAGGATGAAGCACGAAGGCTCTACAACAACTACGTCGGCGAAGCTTTGAGGAAGCTGGGTGCCAGAAATTTCCACTTGCAATATCGAGGATCGTACGCTTTGATTGGCTACAAAGGGTCACGCCCAAATTGGGTTCGAGAACTTAAACGCAAACGAGGAAGAGGGCCCTCGACAACAGGGGCTACCATATCATTAGGTTGTTTGTTACTTCCACTAAGCATGTGATTTAGCCTAGGTGTTGTGTGGTAGAGTGGACTGGAGCCGATACTCTTAAATACTCTTAGTTTGTCTCCTTCAATTAATCTTTCGCATTTGCTCGAACTTCGGTCAATGGCTGAAGAAGTCTTATCAGTTTTATAGTAAGGTTTTTCAGAGACTATTTGAGCTCAAGTGTTTGTCTGACAAGACTTAATGTCCTTCAAAGACACAAACGGCACAAGAATTCTTGTACCATTATAGCCATGTTTCCCTCAGCTGCCGCGAATCACTAAATTAAATTAATTCAAACATTCATATCCAAAACGCAACGACTATCTTAACTCAAATTTGCTTCGGCAACTCCTTTGGATTCTTAAGTTCTTACGTATACAAAGCCAATTTTTCAAAGAGCAAAAGTGAAAATGAGTCAAATACTAAACGTAGAAGCCAATTCTTGACCAGATTCTGTTGAGAAATGTCTTAAGTATTTTTTTATGGAGTAGTTTATGTTCTTTACTTGCTTGCACCTTTTTTCTTTCTCTTTCTCGAACACACTTGGTGATTATTCGGCTAATAGATAATAACATTGCTACTCAGGTGGCTACTCCTACTCAATCCATGTTCGAAGCGAAGGATGTGAAGATAGAGGGAAACACGACGGGTGTGGCCGCGCCTACCTATCGGTAAACGGGCAAGATTACTCGCACCACCGCAGAGGGTACAATGTTGTTGTGATCCGCTGATAGGTAAAAGCAAATTAAAGAGCGTGCTGAAACTGCTGCTGCTGCTAACACTATTACTACTACGACTATTTCTACTACTACTACGACTATTTCTACTACTACTACTACTACTACTACTACTACTACTACTACTACTACTATTACTACTATTACTACTACTACTACTACT
>JANVCF010118650.1:0-11946 GCA_025388745.1 Hydrozoanthus gracilis
GTGGTTTCTCTTCAGCATTCATGCAAACAGTTTTTGAAGCGGAGGGTGCAACATTTGATCTTACAACTCCTTGAGCCCTAAAAGGAATAAAGGAATTGATTTGCATACATTTTTTCCCAAGGTTTGAGTACCTAAACAACCGAAGCTTTTAAAGTGATTTTTAAACGTTCATCGGCCAGGTTAGCGCGCGGTTTATCGATCTGTTTTTAATACCTCGATTAGCTGGTTCATCAGTTTGAACTGTTAGAATATAATTACAGTAGATGACATGAACGCTTTTAGCCTGAAGTCTGTTTATTGGAGGTAGTGGTTTTAAGAGGGCTTTCTATAAACTCCACGATTTATAATTCACAAAGGTTGGCCGTGTTTTTATACTAAAGGTCGGCTAAGGCCCACTTAAAGCGGTTGCACTTTTGCTGTGTTATCTGTGGAAGTTTTTACCGCTGACTGCTATGACTGTTTTCTTGACTTGTCTACCAAATTACCTAATATAATGTTTGCATTGAATTCAACGCGGCAGAAAAGATTATGAATCAGTGTCGCACTTCGGTCGGAGATACGCCGAAGTTGCCGTATCTTCAACACAAATTTAACGGTTTCAAACGTCAAATTCGAATTCCTGCCGCACTCTTGGAATGAATTGAATTCGACACGGAGAAGTGCGACCGTTTGAACCAGGCGTAATCCGTCTGGACGACCATAGCTACCTCAGACGGCTTGGCCGTCTAGTATAAAGACGGGAATAAAATGCAGGCGTCATAGCCGTCTGGTGGCTTAGCCTTTTCAAATTAAGGTCCTTATGCTGCGAAACGGCTTAGCCGTCAACTATAAAGAATTAAACGGCCTTGTGCGGGCCTAGGATTTTGTTTTGGCGTTTCCCATTGGTTCAGTGACAATGTTGTGTTATTCAGAACTCTCTCCGCCTAAACTCTGTAAGGCCGGAAATTCCTTATGGCCGTCTGGTACCTCAAAAAGAAACGTTGATAAGGTCTTTAGTGTCTGGTAGTGTAAAAACAGCCATTAATTTGTTGCTCTGGCGAGGAAAAAAGTTTTACATTATTCAACGGTATTTTTTACATTAAATTAATACGAGCAATCTTCATTTAGTTATCATTGCTTGTCGCAGTTTTGCAAAAAGTTTTACATGTTTCTGGAAACTCTTTGCTTTTTAAGAGCGAAAACCTTCAACAAGAACGTCTAAATAGGTCAGGATGGTAATAAGCAGGCGGTTTATCTTCAAGAGTTTGAATCGTTGAGTACCAACAACAACGTTTTGAAATGAGATTGATAAAACCTGTCTTTATAAGTAAGCACTTCCATAACATGGTGTTGAATATTTTGAACTATTTCTCTCTTACAGCTCTTTTCAATTTTGCATGTGGGATTTTATTTATTGAAACGTGGTCAATTTATTACTGAAAAAGCAAACACCGGCAGCTTGTTTCGCGTCACCTGAAATTGTTCATATGTTTAGCTTCATTACCTTGGCAAACATAAAAACAAGAAGACTATCATAATAGTTTTGTCCTTTGTTACCTCAGCCCGATTCATGTATTGTTGCCTTGTATGACAGATTCTGCTACGAAGGCCAAAAGGGTTTTAAAATATCAAAGTTATGAAATATTGATAAAACTAAAAACCGTTAAAACTTTCTCCGCGTTTTGTTTGCCCATGAAACTGAGTTTTGTTTAATTACCAAGACTTTGATTTGAATAGGATTTATTTGAATCGAGAAAGAACGGCGTCTATTTACAGACTTGAAGTACTTTGGAGTTAATTAAAGTGTGTTGTGAGTAATGTACAATTTCTGGGGTGTTCAGTGTTGTGGGGCGAAACGTAGCAAACTAGCATTGCTCCAAAATTGAAGAAACTATTGTATTTTGAAATAAACTTTCATAACCTTGTTCTCGAAGATTTCGATGTGTTGTACGGTGGCACACATGTGTTGAAAGTCGAGCTAGTAATTCCATCTTATCTTCTTGGGGCTGATACTAACAGTTTCTACAAAAACCAAAGTCAGCCAGAAAAAATTCTATTTAAACGGTTAATAAGTAATACAATACGTAATCTTTATTCCTTTCAAAAAACGGGTCATATAGTTTAAAAACATAGTTCGAAAGAAACGAAAACTCTAGTATGGCTTTGCAAAAGAACGACGGTTTTTTAAGGAGAATTGAATTCTTGAGATAGCTTTATTGCGTTTAAAGGTGTTTTACCTCTTCAAACCTATATATCTGAAACTCTGAGCACCGAATGGGTGGAAGGATTTTGTTAATCTGTTGGGCTAATCTTTCTATTGTGCGCCACCTGGCCTCAAAGAGCGAAACTTCAGAAAACTTCTGTTCTGCATTGTTAATTGACCCAATTCTAAACATTGCAATTTTTCAAATTAATTATATGCTAACAATATAGTTATCAACTATCGACCGTTTTGGGGCTTTATTGCGCCAACTCGTGGTCACCAAATTGGCGCCGCGTGTTAATCATTCAGAAGCTATTCAAAAAATTTGAAACCATTCAGCTGTCATAAACCCATTCAGCTGTTGATAATGACATGACGTCACAAAAGATCGTTGAGCTACTATTTTCTCGCTTGCTGCCGTAAACTGTGTGTCAGATCTAAAGCTCATTTGCCGTGAAAGAGGAGGGAGAAAGATTAGCCTCAAGCTGTCAGCCAAGCGAGCGTTAAGTCAAACCGAAACCAAACGGGAGAAAAAAGTTCGAGCCGTGAATTTGTTTAGAACAAGAGCCTTAAAAAAGAGACAACCATACACAAAAGAAGAATAACTTTGCAAAATAATTTTCCCGCCGCTCAAGTTCTTCATTGTTTTCAAACAACCCAAAGCCAAAGGGGAGAGAAACTGATTGAGCAACAACAAGTGGCTATCGCTGCAGCAAGTTGACCGAACACGATGACAAGGTCGCCAATTGCTCGCACAGGAAGCCTCGATCATCAGAACTCAGCTTCGATTTCCAAACAGAAACTTAATGGCTTCACAAACTGCTGCTTTCGATGCGGGAAAAAGCTAATCGCTCTACCAATTCTTGGATTTTCAGTCTTTTCAGTGGGGCTACTTCTTGGTGTTGGACAATTCAGTGTAACAAACGTCACTTCTTCGCCTGGACACGTCGAAAGCAAGATCCCAGCATTCGTGACAGGAGCACTAGTAAGTACCCAGTGTTATAGAATAAAGTATAGTTGAGTTGTCCCACCTCATATTATACCGTATAACGTTATACAACTATACTCACTCAGAGTTAACAAATGTTTTCGTGCAGTTTCTCTTCACACCATTCGTATTCCAGATGCCATTTTGCTTTCATGGTCCCAAAGAGAGCATATTTAAAGCTTCATATCCGCGACTTTCAATCTTTCAACCCCATTTCGAAAGGCTAATATTACTGAGCAGTTTTTGTTGTTCTTCGAACAAATATTTCCTCAGCATATGAGTCTATTATAAAACAACATTTCTCCATAAATTTCGTCTCTGGTTTCAATTTAATTGTCCGTAGTTTTGTTATTACGAAATTTGATCTCTCCCAAAACAAATTGTTTGAATAGAAGGCAAGAAATACAGAGGACATTGTTATAATACGCTGATGCGATTTGGGCAAGGAAGGGTTGCTGATTTGACATTGAAGAAAACTTCTCTCAAAGTTTGTAAGACACTATTTTATCTCGGTGTCGTCATATCTCAGTATCTCAATTATTCGGTCCGTTTGTAAACCTCTTATTTTACAATTCTATAAAGTTATAGTTTAAAATATAATAGTTTATAACATTCATGCCTTTGCAAGAATCTTTGAATTTGATATTTTTCCTCCAATATTTCACTTCGATGCCGGATCCGTCGTGTGCGTGTTTTCGGATATTATTGCGGTATGATCATTCGCTTTGACACTGACCGTTGCAGAAAGAAACTATTTCTTAGGGTGCTAGTTTCGAAAATTTGCATGGTCACTGAAATCAACTAAGCTTAATTAACCAAAAAAAATCAAACTGCGTATCAGCGAAACCATTGCTATGAGTTGATGTAAAAGAAAAAAAAACTCCGAATAACGAGTTTTCGTGCGTTTATTTGACCTTACGTCTTTGTACACACAAACAAGACGCCAAGATTTCTAATCATGCATATTAATCACATCTAGTTTGCAGAATGCCTGGAAAACAACAATAGGAATTTACTGCTTTCTTTTTTATAACACTGGCCATTTAATTTCTGGGAAAGGTACTTTCTTTGTAGCAGAATTCTTCCAATGATGTCTTAAGTTAACTAACTGCCAGGACTGTGGGTGTGTGTTTTGAGTCCACAGTGTTCGGCAATTGAATTAAAATCATTGTGTTTTGAAGCAGAGTCGCGTGTCTTGAAGGTTGAGTGGTTTTCGCATTGTTAAGCAACTGCATGCCACCCACATTCGAAACTTCGGAATCCAGTCCCTCAAATTCAAAATTCTGCCTTCTTAGCGAGAACGAAACGAGCTTGAGATTGTTTTAAAGTTTTCCACTGCCGTATCTTTTCATAAGCATGAAACATCTGAAGACTAATGTTGTTAAGGCTGGCGACACGTGCCGCACTATTGTTCTTCCAAGCTTGAAAGTGAGTTCCCTTTGTTTTGTTTTTGTCATTTTATGAACACTAGCAGGTACGAAAATGATCAAACAAATCAAAACGTTAATTGGTACGGAAAGGGATCGAGTTAGAAGAGAAGGCAACGACAAGCGGGCCACACAAATTGATAATCCGAGCGAAACAACTTGATGTATGCTCTTACAATTGACTTTGCATTTTGCATTATAATGGTTTACAGCACTACAATGGTTTCTGCAGCACTAAAATGGCTTGACCTTCTGACGCTTAGTCCAGGAAGCGCTTCAAGGAATCCAAAATGAGCTTCCCTAAGACTGCAGTTCTTTTTGGTTTTAAGAAGAAACTTGGTCATAAAAGTAGTTTATCTTTTAACTCCGGAAGGTCATAGCATTTTTGAGATTGATCAAGTGATCAGGGTTGTTTATTTACCTGAAGTACCCACACGTGCTTATTAGCATAACAATAAATCTTTTTCAGCCGCGTGCCGGATGGTTAAACTATTAATGTTGCACTGCGTCATTTGGTGTGAGTTTTTTACTCACAATGAAGGATCGTTTAATGTTGAACTCATTTGTTTTGCTTCGGTTAAAAGAATCGGACCAAAATTGCTCAAGAAAAAAGACATTTTTAGTAACATTATTAACAATCACAATGGAGAAAGCTTGTTTCTACGAGTACGAGTCTCGTTGTACTGGCAACCCAACATTTAAGATGTTTATTGATTCATTTCAAAAGAACTTTGTTACATTGGACCCTAACAAAGAAATAAAGTTATTGTTTGGGCAGTTTCAAAAAGAAAATCAAAACTCAGTTTTCCTTTAAGCTAAACGATTTTTGGTACGCTTTCAATGTTTCTTAAGAAAACAACGCGTGATACTAGGAAGTCCGACCAATTGACGGAAATGTGATCAAACGACGCTATTAGCTTTTACTAAGAACAACACATGCCTCAAACTCTTATCGCCGAAACGTGTGATCTTTGTTTCGACTTTTCCTAAGTAAAACTGTCATAGTAATAAATGTCCTCAACGAGCTGAAATTTGAAACGCACTTCTATTCATCAAAAATCGAAACTCAGGCGCTACAGGAATGGTTTTTGAACGAGTTTTCTAAACTCGATAAAAAGACTGTTTGTTCGTTTTAAAAAAGCAGTTTCGACACAAGGTCACAGTATCAAAGTTCTGAAGGTTTTTTCATGAAACTTGGAGTATTTGATTTTTAAAAATTCGCAACAAAGAAGGTTTAGATAAATGAACCGAGCCCCTTCCATTTTGTACTTTTCATTAGTTATGCGTGTGTTCTATTGTTTGCTTGTTTTTCACCGAACATTGAATAAATTAATCCTTTGATTTTCCTGTAGCGATTTTTGGGTATCACCATTCACCACCTAAAGTTTTTTGTTTGCGTTGGAGATGTGCTGCAAAACATGTGGAAACGCTCAAAGTGTCTTTGTACAAAAGGACCTGTAAAACAAATTTATTAACAAAAAGGACGTGCATGATAAAAACACCTGCCACTATGACATGTGCAAGGGCATTGAAGGGGTTTCCTGGTTCGACACTTAAGTGGTTTCCTCTGAATAAAAAGCATTGAAATGGTTGCCTTGTTTTTCACTTTTCATGTGACTGACCTTGTTTATGTAATTTCCTTTCACAAACAACACTTGATCACGAATGCTGTCGCGACTGAAAACACACTGTATGGTGATAAAGATGCTGTAAAAATCAATTGATACAACTTAAATTTGGGAAATCAAAAAAGTGTTAACCATAGCATGCGTTGATTAAACTATGTTATACATTAATCACGTGTAGCATGACACAAAGTTCATACCGTCCCTTCTTATTCATAAAGAACGTAGTCTTATATTGAGGCTCCGAAAAATAAAAAAGGGCGGAAATTAGATTGTAGAATTCAAATGTTAAGAACAAACTTATGCATAACATGGTGACACATTGATTTGCTAGAGTGATTGCGTAGGCTTCAAAAATAAAATTATATATATGAAACAGGACATAAGGACTAATTAAAACAGGTTGGGGCTTGGCCTACATTGCCAAAAAATAAATAGTAAGGTTTTAAACTCAGCAAAAAAGCAACAAACATACACACATTTTTAACATTTATATTTTTGTACTTTTAACAGCTCTGCCCTTGCATCGAGCAAAACTTCTAAATGAATGCTAACATATATTGGAAACAAGTGTATGATGGCACACATTTTATAGTTTATAGAGAGTTCAATCCTGCAAGGGATGAACGGAAGTTATTAATGACTGCGACCAACGATTTGACGTCTCTGCCCATGGACAATGTGGCGAAGGGAGGTCGCGCAAATGTTCAATCACAGTTCTTAATGACTGAGCCAAGCACACAAACACAAAAACTTGAATAATTGTTTCTTATGTCAAACTAAACAGCGGAATTATCTTCTTTCAGATGCTCCTCACTGGAATCCATTTTATGATCCTGTTTCGAGCAAGGCCACGATGTTTGGTAAGAAATTTCTGGAAATTACTAATTAGAAAGCGCGCTTTTTAAGGCTACTTCAAAAGCCATATATTTCTTATCTTGTGTTTGGAACTTGAAGTCCAAATGAAATGTTTTTTAACTATATGTAAAAATACAAAAAATAAATTGTATTCAAACACAATGCGCTAAACGTAACGGATTTACACGGATGTTGTTTATTTTAAGCAAACTCTCTGCCTACATTGTTTCGAGTTATCGGATCTGCCTGCGAAACAGACAGACATGTATATACAAGAAACTTGCAGTTAGAACGCTCTCGCGAGGTGTTTTGTATTTACGTAAATATCTTAGATAAATCGACAAAGGGTTTGTCAATTCTTAAGAAGAAAATCTTTTGGTCCTCTACTTTTGTAAAGCGTTTTGCGGTGGCAAGCATTTCGTTTTGAGTTCACCTTAGGAATATTCCCCACGTGCTGTTGATGAAAGTCTTATCAGAATATTTCATTTTCCTTTAGTATTTATTTTTGAATTTTAAGGAATCCGCCCTTTTTTAAAACACTGCTTACACCGATGCGTTTTGCTCCTCCGCTTTAACTTACATAAATGCTATAATCTTTTAAAACAAGTGTTTTAACCACCCCTTATCAAAACACCGTCTACATTAACGTGTTCTCGAAAGCGGTGATTTAGTGCACAATATCAGCACTAGTGCCAATGAAAACAGAGATACGAAAGAAATCCCATGGCCGCGCACGCTATCTTTTTCATTCACCAACTGGACGATAGCTATAGAGTAATAAAACAGAGAATCTTTCTAAACAGTTTAGTTATTGTTTATGAATTGCTAACGCGGTGCTCTTTTCACTTTGTAGGTGGTGCTCTCAATAATTCTTTCATGCATGTCTGGACTTTTGTGTTTTCATGGAGCCGTGCATACATTGATGGAAGTTGCTCCAATGTTCTCAAGTTTTGACAGCTGTCAATATTTCACCAAGGGGCGCATGTGCAAGTGTTTCAGCCAGAACGATTTAAAGCAGGTGTCGTACATCTTCCAAGGAACAGAGAACTGTAAAGCTATTCAGAGCAATCTCAGGGACTTGGTGTATGGCATTTGCGGAATATATAGCCTCGGTTTCGCGTTGACCTTACTGGCCTCTCTCTGCGCATGCTTGGTATTTTGGCCTGCCTCATTCTCAAAGGTTAGTTTTGCTAGTAAATTTACTTAGTGCTTACTTTTGAAGTTGGATAGTATCATCTCTGTTTTATCACATTTATTGGAGAATATCGGGCTGGTTCCAATGGTTTTGTTTTGCTTTTTCATATCAAAATAATAAGAGCTTAAATCTTTCAAAATTTTAATAAACAATGCAAAAGCCAATTGAGCAATGACGTTAAGTTTGCACATTTAATATCTACACCCAGTTCTCTTAAATTAGTTACATTCAAAAGATTAAGCTTACAAGTTAAAGACAGTTACAAGTGGCGCGAAACATTTCTCGCTTAATAAAGTTTTCTCAAGGCAAGTTGTAATTGCTTTTCTCCACAGGGTTTATTAAACGTGTGTCTAACGTTTTTTGTTCGAGATCTTTTGCAAGATGCAATAGACACAACTTCATCTAATTTAAGATTTTTTTAACTGGATTTCAAAATCAAAGACAACAACAACAACAACAATCATTTTAGGGATTATTACGAACTTAAAATAAACACGGAATTATTAACACTCGATATTATACTTTTTGTTAACGATAAGATAGTTCAAACAACCTTGAGTCTCTGTTTTTATTATTCTACCAGAAGATGGATATGTTGGTATCATCAATAAGAATCATTGTTGCCTTTATCATAGGTCTTGATGCATTCAAGGTATGATGGTGACGGGAGCTGCACAGTAACATCCAGACAGTCACAAACTTCACAGACCAGTCTATCAACCCTCGATGGTTCAGAACTCGAGCTCGCGGCAGCAGGTGTCAATCAAACGACTGTAGCCACACAGACCGTCGCTCAAGCAGCGGCCGCGTCGTTTGTGCGAACGCCAGTGGCCTGTTCGCCTTGCTCGCATTATGTCGTTGATATGAGCATGTCGTCGAGAAGAGACTACTGTATTAGTTATGAAAGTCCCGAGAGACATGATCCCCCTCCTCCTTATAGCGAAATTCCTTAGATTGAAAAAAGACGCCCGCTGAATGGGGACCAGTTGTTCAGCGGTAACTGGAGCAAAGGAGGGTTAAGCGACGACTGTGTCGACTGGTGATATTTCACGAATTCTTTACTTCTGAGATACCCTTAAACCCCTGCAGCTCGAATTATACCCAACAATGATTGTACTGGTAAATTCTCCTAGCTAGAACGCAGGTATTTTTAATAGTTTGGGAGAAAATCGATTTTGATCGCTACTAGTTCAAGTATTTATATTTCTTTTTCTCATAACCAAAGATTTTGCTTCGCAGAAGTGATGTTAGGAGAAATTAGATTTTGGTAAACTGGCAGGGCCAATAAGTTTAAAACAGCATCCATAATTACTAGCTGATATATAATGCGAATTTCGTAAGCATTTATTTTATGGGGGAGTGTTTGTGATTTAAATACCTCATTATGTAGATGAACATTGAGCTCATCCATTTACTAAGTAACTGGAGACTAATGAGCATTAGTATTGACCAAACAGGTGAATAGCACTTTTCTCGCGTTCTGATTGGCTCATGATAAGTGAATACTTTTGGTCACTCAACCGTGAAGAATAAAAAATAGCGTCTCGTTTTGCCACCATTTTGGCAAAAAAGTTGTAAGAACAAACAAGAAACCCTAATAAACAAAAAAGAAGCCTGTTTGGTTAAAACTAAAACATTCATCTCCAGAAAAATGACTATAGTGGTGGCTATGCACCGAGCCGCGAAGTGGCAACAATTGTTAAATATTAGTCAGAAACCTTGAAGAGATGTATCCAGCCAATGCCCCGTTCCAGTTACGAGAGCAACAGGCACAATAAATCCCTTAAAGTTCATAATAAGTTTTCCAAAAAGTTTGTAAGCCCGGGCGTAATGGCTTAATAGACAGCTACGCCCAAGGAAGCAACTAATAACTACCGCCATTAACAAAATGATATGGAGTACAATTTCGTTAAACCGTTAATTTAGAGGCAGTAAAACTTTATGCAACATATTTTCAAACGTCCAACACATCAACGCTCAAACCAGTCCTTTTTTCGCGTTGTGAGTTTGAAATGCATGCAGCAGATAAATAGGCAAATATTGGGTACTACTGTAAATATCTATACTTATAAAATACCCAATAAAAAGCTTTGGTTTTTCAAGATATTTATAAACTTTATGAAGGAACAATTAAAAACTTTGAAGTCATTTTCAGTGATATTCTGATTAATTGAAAGAGTAGTAGAAATGTTAATTAATACATTCGGCATATTTTGTATCAACTATCATCGGCCGGCTGAAATAGGTTATTCTTTTCTCTTTTTTCGGAAAGAACTTTTGGCGAAAATCTTCCTTCATGGACTAGTATGAGTTTACTGAAATTTTCGTGTACATCTTGTAGATATATCACAAATGTAAAAATGTAATAAAGTATAGTTTTGAATGGTGCTGTACAATGCAAATATTTATTAAGTTATTTTTGTACCAAGCAATGAATTAAAAACCTGTTACTTAATTCTCTCCGTTGTTCTTAGTTTGTAGTTAGAAATCATGAGGGGTTTCCATCGTACTTTTTACAATCGTGTTGGTCTGTGATCGGGGGGGGGGTAAATATTTTCATTCAAGTTGCAGTAGTTGGGTTAAGCCACACAGCCTCGGTTTTTGTTCAATCTATTGACAATTCCGACGAAAGCAACAACGAAGAACAGTATTCAAAGAAAGAAAAAGAATTTGGACAACTTTATTAATCATACTCATGCGCTCAGATTGGTCAAATCTCCATGCATTTTTTTCAAAGAAAAATGGTGAATCTATTTTCAGTTAAGAAATTTGCAATTCGGTTCTCTGCGAAGTAATAGAAAGTTTGAAGACGTAGTTTATAAAAAAGAAGCGAATATAGTGGAGAAGTCGAGTTTTCATTGAGCTATCGTTTGTCAATCTGCGTGCTTTGTTGGCATTAGGTTAAACTTTATATCTCTGGATATTAAAAACTTACAGGATAAGTTGTAGGCTGTAGTTACAGTCGAAAGCTTTACCCTGTAAGTTTTTAATATCTAGAGATATAAAGTTTAATCTCTTATGTCTAATTTTGATACCTGGATAGATGAATCTACATAATTCTGCGTGCTTTGTTGTTTATACTCTCGGCGTGCAGAATCTGTGTTACAGTACAAATTAAACAATGCCCGAAATGTCCGTCGTGTTTTATCACGATTTGGAGGCTGTACGCTGGACTGATCGCAGAGAGCAGCAATAAGCGCCGGTTAAGGGGAACAGAAGTTCGAAACTTTAAATTTTCAGGGGGAGCATACCCCCGGACCATTCTAGAAAGCTTGCATCTTCAGCGCTTGCACGTTGGGTTATCTCGACATCATTGTGCTTAGTTCAACTTCAGCTTTTTTTGCGTTAAATTTTTTTCATGTAGCTGCATGTCAAGAGTTATCAATCGGTTTTTGTTGATCTGGAAGTGACGAAGTATCTTATCTTAGAAAAACATACAAAATTATTGAAAACAAACAAAAATAAGCCTATCAGGTATTACTGATAAACTTAGCCGCCAAAATCGAAAAGATGCGGTTTGCTGCAGTCCACAAGTCAGAGCTAGCTTAGCTAAGTTTTATAATAAGCCCCGTGTAACAGAGGTTTGTCCTGGAACTTTCCTAAAACATCCCCGTTATTGAGGAATCACTCGCGAGGCTCAGGTTTACCAGGGTCGATACCTTTATTTACTG
>JANVCF010118761.1:0-11945 GCA_025388745.1 Hydrozoanthus gracilis
CTTCAAGGCCATTGAGAGCAATTTTTCACTCCTGGTACCACGTATTAACATCGAGCCGATTGTAGGGATCGATAATCTCTAGCGCACACTTTAATGCTACATAGTTTGAGTAAGTCAATAACCCACAGGGATGTCCTGCCCGGTTTTGCTCTACGGACCAGTCCAGCAAAAATTGCAAGTCCAGAGGATTTTATGACTACTGCAACATGATAGACATGCATGCTAGTATGCAAGTTTTGAAAAAACAAACTATTCTGTATGGTTAGCATCTAAACTGTATCCTAGATAACTACTTAATGCATGCAGCTACGTATTTTATAACTCTGTGCAAATATGCGACAGGCCGTCATTTTCCCTTTGAAATGACGACTGGCATTTCTATAAGAACAACAATTATCATTCTAGGTTTACTGTATTCATTACTCAGACTATTAAGCAGCACGATCAAGGCAAAATACTTTCCTAAACTCCGCTCTAAAGGTCTGGTTGAATATATAATACATGATTGGGTTAATAACACTGCTAGTAAGAACTGGGAATATGTAATAGAAATTGTAATAGTTATAAGCACTTTTTTCAAAAATATAAAACAATTCTACAACATTAAGAATAAAAGGCGGAAGCCAGCAGAAGAAAAATCCGACCACTAGAACTGAAAACATTTTTGTAATCTTTGCCTCGTCTACTCCATATGAAGAATGGCTTCCCTGGGACGATGGAGCGGCTGCAGTGTTGTGATGGCGGATTGTTTGGTAGATCTTTACATAACATGCCGCGATAACTGCACCGTTAACAGCTATGAAGCAAACAACCAAACTTGCCGATGGACCGTCATTAGTGTACCGCTGATAACAGGCGACAGGGTAGTTATTTAGAGTTCCGGGTTCGTTCAACAGAAGATATGACGAAACTATAGTTAAAAACGTTGTCCAAATCCACGCACCAATGATTATTACAATACTTAGTGTTTTGGAGAACAGTTTAGGGTACAGTGCAGGTCGTACAACGCGGATATATCTGTTAACTGCTACAAGCATTATGTTTGAGAGTGAGACTCCCCCTAAAATATGTGCTAAATAATAGTTAAACTTGCAGCCAAACTCTCCCGTAATCCAACCTGAAGTTATGGTGGATGCAGTATTGACAGGCATAACCAGTGTAGCCGCTGCAAAATCTGTAATTGACAATGAGAGCACAAAGTAGTTTGTAACAGTTCGAAACGAAGGGTTTTTGTAAAATGTTCGGCAAATCAAAGAGTTACCAACAAGTGCAGAAATAGTCAAAAAGAGATTAATACTGGTTTCTATAGCAACCAAAACAAGAGATCTTGCTGCCATTGTGATTTTTACTTCATTGCATTGCTAACATGTTGAAGATCTCTTCCTCTTGTAGCTGTTGTCAGTGTAGTCGGAATGCTACCGCGGTCCTGTCCTCGTAAACACCAGACAAACCTTGCGCCTTTAAATGACCAGTGTGAGGATGAAAGTATTTCTGCAGCTGCTACAGTTGTGTTTAGAACTTCTTCAGAAGTAAATTAAACAGAAATAATTTTACAAGGAGCGGATCTTCTTCAAGTGGCGGCATTGGAACACTTCTTTCTTATCTACCTTCGAAATGTTTCCTATTTGGACAAACTTGAATACCAATCATTGTCCCACAACTATTTGAGTTTTCAGCTTAAAGGCCCTCGCGACGTTGATAAAAGACATAAAAGAAAAACGAATTTTTGCTTTCTTTTATCAATTTTCTTATTTATTTCTCACATCAAAGTTGATTTCGTCTTGATTTGATCCAAGTTTTCTTACGAATAGAGGGATGAATACGCACCATGCGCCGTCGTTTGTGTCATCGTTAAAGATGTTGAAAGCAAGTGAAGAGAATGCAAGAAACGCAAAGGAATATATAAAGACGTTTTAAAACCCTCGTCACAAGTCAGACCACAGCAGGAACCCCGTGGGTATAAAGAAACCACTCCAATGTCATTGTTGTCACACATTGTCAATGGCGTAATAGATCAAAAAGGAAGGATGCAAATATTCCGATCGAAACTACGCGCGAGTTCACCTGCCGCTAATTAAAACACTGTGTTTTGCCAGCTTAACTCACAGTCACTTGACAACAAAGCTGCAAACTTATAGAATATGCGAGTGATATAGAAGATGATATTATTATTGGTTACCGAGGATGGCTCACAGAAAAAGGCCGTTAAAATTCATGTACTCCTAAAGCCTCTAACTGAAGCTCTTAAATTCTCCACGCAAAATAAAGAGGACAGGTGATGGAACTGTAACAATGCCGCAATAGTATCAACAACTCACAAATGAACTCTCCGCAAATGTCATTATTGAGTTTTCTGTCTGGAAACCTACATTTATTTCGTTTAGTGTTAATCTTTATTTAATTTAGGGTTGGTATTTCATTTAGGGTTGTTGTTTCGTTTAGCAGTGATATAGATAAGAGCAGTTACTCTTAAAACATTCATATGGACGACCCTCACAACGAGTACGCATGAAAAGTTTTTAATTTTCTATCATCGTTTGGTCTTCATAAACATGTTACTGAGCGTACTCGTATCTACGGTCACACCCTGGATCTGGCAATCACCCGTATTTCAAACTCTGATACTACAGCGGAAAGACCTCTTAAGTAGACCGCTTGTTCCCTGATCATTTTATTGTCTTTGGGAACTCAGTGTGACTAAGCCATGTACTTCTAAATAAATAACTTTTCAAGAATCAAAATTGTTTGCTCAGAACTTAAAATTTGATCTAGCAAATGCAGCACTATGCAGCTTGAGACCCTCTTATGACCTCGTGGACTTTACTAGCTAAGAAACACTATTAATTGCCTCCTCGATTAGATAAATACGCTACGTAAGTGAGGACAGCGAGCACGTCCTAGCCTGTCCTTAGTTTAACGAAAATGATTTTCAACTAAAGCGACTTCGCAGAAAAGCTGAAAAGAAATGGCAAAAAACTAAAATGCAAAAGGATTTCGCAAGTTTCAAATTTTAAAAGAATGAAAAAAACTGTATGAAACCTCAAGCAAAAACTTCAGATGTGTTACAGAAACTTAATCTATGGCAATAATGATTAGAACGGCGATCTAAAGAAACTGTTTGAGGCTGTTAAACATAATTTAAACAAGAAAGTGAACTGTTGTTTCCCGAGTATACTGATAACTCTTTGCTGGCTAACCAAAGTTGAGACTGGCTATTTTGTTAAAAAATGGTGAAGTAATTTGTAAAGGACTGGACGCAGAGCAAGTACCATTACCCAACGCCATGGGCACCACAAGATACCTAAATGACAGGCTGCGTTGCAGCTTTTAGGGGGACTGGGGCTTGGGCTCCTGAGGGACTGGGGGAGAATTGCCAAGAGAGCCGAAAGAGCCGCTACGCAGGCTGCGGGAATGATTTAATTTATTGCCCGACAGCATGGTTACGGAAAAGTGCACGGGATATGGTGCGCCAGAACAACGGGACGCTTGTGGTGCGAAATGGTAAAGATGATAGTTAACATGATCAGCATTAACTACTGTTTGGAGGAAAAGAAATCGAGCAGTGTTCTGGAATGGGAACTGATTTTGAATGTGCCAGAAGAACCACTAACAGCAAACGCATACCTTGGCATATTACAGTTCTACATAAATTATATGAAGCAGTTGTGAGATATGAGATGCTGAATGAACCAACGACAGTATTGTTGTGAGGGCGTGGTCCACTTGAAAACGCTGTTAGTTTCATAGCGATTGGACGGAAATATTTAACTAATTTACGCAGCATAGCTCTTTTGCTAAAAATCTTTCTTACCTAAACCACATTTAGTGAAGAACAAACGCCCGTGTTGAACAAACTGAACCATCACCCTGGATCAGGCTAGCAATTCTGATGATTTTGAAACAAACGTTTTTCTCGCACTAAGCTGAGCCTGTTTGTCAAATATTGGCGTAAAGTTGCACCACACACTGGTGGCGGAAAAATATTTCCCATTTGAAAATCGTTCGGGTTATAGTATAAAGATTTTGTCGTTTATTCAAAAAATTTCTCAAGCGAAAAAAAACTTCCGTATAGCATCCATTTGTTTTCCGCAACGACAGCCACAGCGAGCATGAACGGGCCCGCCTTCCAAAAGGTCCTTGGAGGCGACAAGCGCCGCTGCATCAGGTTTGAACAGGCAATGCTGAGAGCCCCAAAGGGCAATGCAAGCGACGGGAGTTTATAGAATAAAGTTAATAAACAGCTGATGCATGTTAGGGTTTCAGTTTCCTCGTATTTGAGTCAACATTAATGATAGTTTTTACCTGCAATATAGCAGCCCTACAGTGCTGAAAGGCTACAGTACTTATATTCCGGTATTCATAACTCAACTACTGGCTAGTACTTCCTCTATAAACAAATGCTGACTCACTTGCTTTCCGTATATTGGACCAGTACGACTCATTGCCAGTCAGTTTCTCTTTTGTTTACACAACATTCGGTTCCACATTTGTTATTTTTCATCACGACAATTTTAAACAGACCAACAAACATTACAGCGCCCACGTGTCTTCCTTCCAACCAACTACGCTTGACAATTTTCAACATTTTGTGGTGTGAAGCAAATTTTGAATGAATTTCCAACGAATGAATGAGTGGATACAAGTCTCGCACTTGTACTAATTACAGCACATTTTAATGCACATTTTTCAAAGTTAACTGTGCATGAAACTGATCACACATTTTTCACATTGATCAAGACGAGATGTGAAAATAGCCAATTGCTTGAAAAAGAAAATAACCGGTGCGACTGTTCACAAAGTATACATATATATTGTCAGAGAAAGAAACTGCAACAATTTTTTCAATAAAAAAATAACGAAACATTCTAGACGTGCGCAGTTTGCTTCTCAAACTTGCCATAAATTTTATAACGGTTTGATGCTCCGACAAAAATGACTGAATAAACCTTTAAGGCTACTTTTCGATATAAAAACCACTAGCAAATTCAAATAGGAATTAACACCGCGGTGAAAAAACATATCTAACAGTAAACATATATGATGTAAGATCGCATGAGATAACAGAATGAACTTTTTATTTTAGGGTTGCAAGCATTGGAATATTGTTAAATGTTATCAAAAACAATGAATCACCTGCCTCGCGGTGTGAGCTCAAAATTCCACAAGTAAGCAATGTGACGTATTCAAATTAACAAATTATCAGTTCAGCGTGTTCGTCGCCACGTAGTTTTAATATCAGCTTTAGAATCGAACAACTGCAAAGGTTGAGAGGGGAACAAAAAAATTATTTTCCCTGCAAATCCTTAATTTGATGCGTACATTAGTTACTCGATTAAAATGTTCTCGTCAGGGCGCAGGCGCAGTACTGAGATAAATGCCGCTTGAGGCAGACAGAGTGGAAGGGGCTGCAGGCGGCCACACGAGGCGCAGAACCTGTTCTGGGAAACTGAGCGGCGCCGTGACCAGAACGGTTGGTTTGATCATCATGATGCGACAATTCACCCAGAACTGGATGAGCTGCATAAATCACATCTTCAGTTGATAAACGACAAGAACAACCAGTCGAAGTGTGACCAGTACCATCCCCGGCGAAGTCAATCCAAATTCGAGAGACGAAGGAAACCGGTAGGCTGACCGGGCCAGGGGGCTACAGGAGGCCGCCGATTGACATGCACGACACTCGGGTGTTCTTTAGGAGCAGACTGCAACAATCATCGTGGGATCTCACTACTTAGCATTGCTGGGAAAATTCTGGTGAAGAAAATTAAATAAACAGCAGGATCAGCTGAGTTTGCCGAATGCCTTCATCCGGAGACCCAATGCGGCTACAGGGCCAAGCGTGGTACCAGTGATGACATGATGTTCGCTGTCCGACAGCTCTAAGAGAGATGTCGTGAACAACATCAGGACCTCTATCTGGTATTTGTGGATCTGACAAAGGCACTCGACTCTGTAAGCCGCAACAGCCTCTGGAAGATCCTAAAGTGAACAGGTTGCCCCGACAAATTAGTGAACATACTGTGCTCTTTCAATGAGGGAATGCAGGCCCGCGTTATCGACGGAAATCACGAGTCTGCGCCATTTATTGAAGTCAAGTCAAACATGGCTGCGTTTTGACACCAGTATTGTTTGGGGTAATCATCGCTGCCATGATCAAAGACGCATTCAAAAACTGCAACTTGGGCATTAGAGTAAGGCGCCGGCACGATGATGGGCTGTTTAACTCGCGCTGTCTTAAGGCTTGTACCAAAGTGAGCTACGTTTTAATCCGCGAGTTGCTGTATGCCAATGATTTCGTCCTCGCCTGCCATTCTCAAGAGGACGCCCAGCAGCTGATGGACTGTTTTGCTCGATCGGCTGTTCACTTTGGCCTAACTATATTGATCAAAAAGAGAGGTAATATTACAACCATAGCTCGAGACCACTCCGACAGTACCAGTGGTGAAATCGGCCAGAACAGATTGAAGGCGGTGGACGAGCTCTGTTACCTGGGGTGCACAGTTTCCAGCAACTGCTCGACCGATGCTGAAATTACCAACCGGACTGCAAAAGCTTCAGCAACGTTTGGACGCCTCTCGCGCAGACTGTGGAAGTCCAGGGACGTGCATCTTTCCAAAAAGCTGGCAGTAAACAAGGCAGCGGTAATTCCAGTGCTGCTGTACGACTGCGAGACCTGGACGATGTACCGTAGGCAGACCAGGCAGCTGGACAGTTTTCACCTGAGGTGCCTACGCCTCATTGCGGGGATCACTTGGGAAGACCGGGTGACAAACACTGAAGCGCTAGAATGGTGTCGAACTCGTGGTACCGAAGCCCCATGTTATAGAGGCGCGCCTGCGTTTGGCCAGACACACGGCGTGCATGGACGAGACGCGAAGACCACACATGTTACTCTTTGGTGAACTCCTGCAGGGCATTCGACCTGTCGGTAGGCCCCAGAAACGAAACAAAGACCAACTCATAGAGACGTTAAAAAGGTATTAGATTCAGCCAGACAACTTCGAAAGCCTAGCTTCGGACAGAGCGACTTGGCGTGCACTTTTCAGTAAAGTGGTGGATGAGTTTGAGCATTCCAGGGTGGAGGAGCTAAAGGAAAAACGAAGGAGACGGAGGGAGCGTATTGCTGCGCTTGGTAGTTTTCCGTGTGACCAGTGTCCTCGCGTTTGCAGCTCGGCTATTGGTCTGTGGTCTCATATGAAGGCGCGCGCGTCAAGGCTAAACGTCAACTGCAAGTCATGGATCCGTCGAAGTCGATAGCCAACCGATAATTATTATTATTATTATTATTATTATTATTATTACATGCAATCGTACCACTCGTTTAGCTCTTTTATTAGTTTGCCTGCATAAAATTTTTAATTGAAAGAAAAAAAAGATACATGTTCTTAAACTTATCGTCATTGTTTCGTTTTAAAGCCATAAGAACGAAAATAGTCTTTCAGTTCTCTGTCCGAGTGCAAACTGGTGTGTTGCTACTACATTTAGTAATGCCTATGTCAACGAAACACCCACTACCGCTTATGACCCTAACCAAGTCCCGTGAGGGAGGGAGGAGGAGGAGGGGGTTCAATGACACATGCATAGGAAGTAGTCCAAGTGACAACCCCCCCTCCTATTCAGTGTTTATATAACCAAGACTCTGTGCTGTACAGCGAGGTCTGCTGCCGCCCTCACATCCGCTTCCTTCACCAGCTGCCCGCGCTCGCTGAACGGAATTCCCACACTGTACACCTTGGAGGAGTCTAGGCGCACAGCTGCTTTCATCCCTGTCTCAACATTCTGCAGCAGCTCGGCATTCCACACAAGAACCTGAACGTGAAGAATTCAAAAGTTAATAAGAGTAATTCTTATAGTGTTACTGATGAACGATATAAGACTTTTGCGACTACTATATTCAACAAATCTATTTGTTCTCAGCAAAGTTTATTACTTCAATCCAAAACTGACGAAAAAGGTGATGCTTAAGAAAACCTCTCTCGTGGTCGACTCACTAACACTGATAATTGGTAAATTGGAATGTATACCGAAATTAAGTGTCACTGAACTGAAATATAATTGTCGCCACATCAAAGTGCAATAGAAAATTGCGCCAGATGGTTCGTTTCATACGATCACGTGCTTTTTTAGGGGCGATTGTAAAATGTCTCGCATGTCAGCACGTATAATGGTGAAAAGTTTCAGCTTGTAAGATTGCACAAATTTGCAAAAAATCATTAAATTAAAAAGTCCCGCGTAATCTTCAAAACTGCCAAGTTAACGTGCCCCCAAAATGCAACACAAGTACACCTTCAAGAACTGCTCGACTTTTCAACCAAACCCGCTCTTTAGACAGCCACTTTTTTTTATTAAATACGCGGTTGAATAACCTAATATTCGGAACCTGCCGTTATTGAATACATTCAATTTCACTGAACTACTAGTTTTTGCCAGTTAAAGAAATGAGTAAACTTATATAGTTAAGATAACAACCTTTTGAAATTACAGGTTTCCCGAGCATAGAATTAAAATCCCTGCTCTATTGTTCTAGCCTCGATATTTTAACACGTTAGAAATTATAGAAGTCTTTTAAACCAATATATGTGCTCAGTCGGAGAGGATTAGCAAATATTTTGCTTTTGAATTGAAAAGCATCGTTTTTATAAAATCATAGGGGCGAGGGTGGGTGTTGGACACATTTTTCACGCCTCGATTAAGGGGCAGACAGTCACACAATGTTAAGTAAACGGAAAACTGATTACAATGGACAGTTTCGCTGCCAAAATAATTCTTTTAGACACGAATGAAATTTCATTGAACTATAAAGTTAGAGTGAAAGCGCGTCACCGTTCCTTCTTCAAAAGCAAAAAGATCATATTTTTCACTTACGGAAGCTAGCGCTTTTTAGTTGTTGAGATAGAAGATTGTAAAGAGCGCTAAAAGAAAACCTCTTTTTAGTAAAACGAACTGATACGCTTAGAGTTTAGATAATCTAATTTTTTACCAAAAGTCATGCAGCCTTGCCAGACCGTGATGTATAAACTTCATTGCTTAAATAAAATGCAAATGAACAGTTAAGTCTTCTCTCGTTTGAAGTAAACTTAATATGGCCTTGAGCAGAGAGTGAATTGATTGATGTTACCATTTTTCTTGGCCAATTTTGCTTTAAGACACTCGGTCCGGGTACAGGAACAGCTACAACAACAGATAATCTTGGCATCATTTACATATAATTATGTTTGTACAAAAACATGGAATTATAATACAGGCATCTTTTGAATTATGAATGTAATAAAGCAATCTTAAACAAAAAGAAACGAAAAAGAGTTCTAAATAGTTAGCGCGAACAAAAACTTGCAGATATTTTAGAACAAGAACAACAAAAGATGTTGTTTGAACATCTTTTGTCAGTTGTTTTATCACAAGACATTATTACAATATCGAGATACGGCGTTGTAGCTCAACAGATCAAATCCATTGCGAAATAAAACTGTAATTTCTGCGGCTTACCTGGCCAGATTGGAAGGCGGCGCTCTTCTCGAAGGCGGTGCCTGCAAAGTATACTCCTAGGAGCAACCACTGCCCTTGGACGTGCTGTAGAACGGGGCAGCCTGAAGCGCCGTTGTCCATGGCAGCAGACAGGTCCGCCACTCGACTGTTAGCCAACTTGTACACATTCTGAACAGTCAAACCAACCGAGTATTTTTTCTCCTTTGTGTCGGTGCCACCAAAATGAATGGCAATTAGCGAGTCGCCACGTTTTGGTTCCAAACAAGCCCCAGGCGACATGGAGGGCTTCAATAATACGCTAAAATCATATAGTTCGCCTTTTCGTAGTATTTTTTGTTCTTCCTCTTCCCAATCTTCCAGGTCCTTTCTCTTCATTCGCCGGTCCGGGTCGTGCTGCCAGCCGAGTTTTACTAACGTAAAATCTCGATTGTGATAGTCAGGTCGCCTGCCAGCTGGAAGCAGTCGATGGATGATCGCACGTCGGCGCCGAGGCGCGAAAACCAGCTCTCCGGTGTTGGAGCTGAACACAAATTTTGCGTTATCGACTTGCTCCCTATTTCGTAGCACAGTTGCGGTAGAAATAATCCAGCCATCTCCAAAATGCAAGCCCGTGCCTGTGTGTGTGTGGCCGTTCGATCTAGTCACTACAATCCGGCAAACACCCGAACTAAAAATACACAGATCGCCAAACACGTTGATCGAACTCGTGTTTTTCTCGAGAGTTCCTCGGAAATCTTCGGCCAATGGCAAGGAAGAGAGTAATTTCTTGCGATCATTTTTTTCTTGCTCTTGAATATTTTGAAGTTCGTCTTCGTACAAGAACCGACGGCCCTGCGATAAGCGCTTCCCTTTAGCGGCCGCCATTGGAGGCCGATTGCTGTGTTTCGATT
The DNA here is from genome assembly GCA_025388745.1 of Hydrozoanthus gracilis. Classification (NCBI taxonomy): domain Eukaryota; kingdom Metazoa; phylum Cnidaria; class Anthozoa; order Zoantharia; family Hydrozoanthidae; genus Hydrozoanthus; species Hydrozoanthus gracilis. The sequence goes on from JANVCF010118761.1 coordinate 10,377, forward strand.
CCCCACTGAATTCACAACACCTGGTGAAGCCTTGGAAAGAGTTAAACACAAATTTGCATACTGCTATGGCGACCCCATTGACGAAGCATCTCTGTTTGACTTTTGTGTTTTATCTGGACGTGTCCGACAATCAACTTGAATTTTTTGTCACCCGTCGCGATTATGTTGATAACCCGCATGGATTTTAAAACAGAACCTTTTGTGAAAACAAAAAAACAATGTATATTATTAAGATCGACTTTTCTTAAACACGGCTAATTAAAACATTAGCCTTGCGATTTAAGACTTTCATTCAAAGCTTCTTTGTCTTTGACAATTCAAAGCTCTTCCGAATTATTGGTTGGCTCGAGCGCGGAGGGGACGAAATACTAATAGCCGAGTGTACGGACTAAATATAGAACGGGCAAATCTAATATAGAATAGAACAGAGTGTTTTATTGTTTATTAAACCATAGATTGAAAAATAATCTATCAATAAAATGCAGGTGGTAACGTAATATTTCCAAACTTCTGCCACAAACCAAACGACACAAAACGTTCTACAGCATGATATCAATGTCGCTAAGTTTACAAGTTAAACTTGACGGCGCGGACAGCCGCGATCGACTTCAAGGGAATCGAATTGGGCGCTATGGCTGATCGAACTCAACCCAATTGTATTTCAGAAAATAACCTTTAAGTCACATGTGTACATTGCTCGATAAATAGTTAGTCAACTTGGGTAAACAAAAAACCGCATCGCAGAAAAACCATTTACACAACAAAAGCCGCATTGCACTTCGTTGTTCCTCCGGTTTTGAATTCAAATTTGTTTTTAATTTGATTTTATGATTACGCTTTCTAATTTGGCGTCACGTACACACTCCAGCAAATAGTCTACAACGCTGATTGACTTTTTTAGTAGCTCTAACCTAGGTGGATGAGCAACGAATGCCAATTAGCGAGTTATTAGTTCATGTTTATTTTTTGACCAAGGTCCTGTCACTAAGATGTACGTCATATAAATATTCTATATTTTAGGTTTCGCGACTTACTCGTTAAATTCTTCTCTAAGTCTTGTGGTCATTGTATAGTTTGGTGTTGGTGAACGCGCATGCAGAAGGTTTAAAAGATAAGCGTTTCACGAAAAATTTGGAAGCATCGTTATCCATAATACAAAAATCGTAAAACATTCACTGATAAATTACATAAAAATGCTGTAGTCGAGAGTTTTTGTGTCTGGTTATCTAACAAGTCATAAAGCATTTTAAAATTTTAGTTACAAAAGTTTTTGTACCCTTGAAGCTGTATTCAGCACGATACGACTGCCTGAACTGGAAAGCGAAGGCCTCTTTTGGCGTACTCTCAAGAAACGTGCTGTGGCTGACACGCGTGTTGCTTTGTACCCATCAGAATTTTATCTATTTTGCACCATACTAAATTGCTCGAGGTTTTCTCTATGGTAACGAAAGATGCAAATTGTTTTTTATAGACTAATACGATGCCACCAGAAAACCTTCCCTTAGAAGATTTAGATTGTGGCTTTGAAACAAAACATTTAAATCCTGGAACAAACACTGATTCGCGAGT
>JANVCF010118872.1:10110-22946 GCA_025388745.1 Hydrozoanthus gracilis
GCAGTGGTGTCAAACTCATAGAACACAGTAAGCTGCCTCCAATCTACACTTCTAAGCTCCAAGGCTCATGGAAAAAACCTAATTTAATTAGGTTACTGAATAATACAACAACATCTATCTATCTATCTATCTATCTATCTTATCTATCGATCTATCTATCTATCTATCTATCTCTCTCTCTCTCTATCTATCTCTCTATCTTTTTATCTATCTAAGTATCTGCTTATCTCTATCTACCTATCTGTCTTACTGTCTGTTTATCTGTCTAAATTTCTTATTTACCTGGTCTTGGAGCTCGGTACCTAGATCCGTCGTCAGAGGGCCTCCTCTCAAAGTACTTTTCACAATTATCAGACCATTTGCAGCAGTCTTGAAAGGGTACTTGGTCTTTAGAAAAGTGAGATATCACAGGCACCTCACTGTCAACGTGTACACTTTGAAGACTCCCGGCATCAGGCTCTTTGGGACCGACCATTAGATTTCCCTGATTGTTGTAACAACACTGCTCCGCAGCTCCTCTTTCACTGCAAATTGTAAGCAACCCCGAGAGTTCAAGATAAGTAACATGAGCCAAAAAAAGGGCCTAAAAGTTATGCCCCAAAGCTGTCCGAACGGGACTTAGTGAATTTGATACCAATCAAAAGTTTGAGAGAGCTTACTAATACAAGGACCGTGATGGGCCGGTGAAGAAGACGGAGGACAAACCTGAAAAAGTATATTTTTTCTAGTAACGTTTTGCCAAAAAACACAACACCTCAAACCATCGCTCAAACGTTTCTTGGTAACCGTAATATTATACATAGCCTTTTTTACTAAGAAAGAGCTTACGTTTTTGCATGGCAAAAAGTTATCACTGTCCCTTCCCCCATCGTTATAACGAATTATCGCTTGCTTAACGGCAGAAGTTGGAAACATTTCGAATGTTTTTTTTTGTCGTTGTAATCTTGACTAAGCTACACTTACCTGGGAGTAGCACTTCTGAAACAAAACGATTCACGAGACAGCGAACACTCCGTATCTTGTTCCTTACAGCGCTTTTCCTCTGCAAAGCGCCCTCGATCAGCCAAAGCTTGCTGTAAGGTCAGCGGACATGGTGGGTAACTAGGATCCTCTAGAAGAGAATGGATTTTGATTTTTAGCTAGAACGTTTATAGCCTTCGGCCTTGTTTTGCCCGATCAACACGGCTGGTAACAGTCACCCGAGCTTACCGAAGGGATACATGTGAAGCCTTAGTAGTTCTGAACATTAGCTTAAAAAGCACCAATCTGATGAACTAGTTATTTTTAATGTTTTCAACTAGCATCCAACTTATAAATGTGACTTTTTAAAGAAGCAAAGCACTTTTGTTATTTTAATACAATACAGATTTTAAAATCCTTAGTTCCATTAGAAAGCTGTTAGAGACAAAATGGGCAAAAGCATTACCTTATAAAACAAAGTAAACTTTTTATAAAGCTTCTACTCAAGAACTAAGTTGTTGTCTCCAATAACTGAGATAGAATTCAAAACTATTGCAGTTGTATAAAGGAATATTAAAATTGTTTCAATATGAACGAAAATACGTAAGCATAACATAAGAGTAAAAGTCAGTCCCAGCCATATTATCAAATTCTAACTTCTCCTTACATAACCCACACAAGTTGGTCAGTTTGAAAAGAGAAAATGAAAGTTCAGTTTATTGAACATAGAAAATAACCGAAGAAAAAAGCAAAATTAACTGAGATAGAATTCAAAACTATTGCAGTTGTATAAAGGAATATTAAAGTTGTTTCAATATGAACGAAAACACGTAAGCATAACATAAGAGTAAAAGTCAGTCCCAGCCATATTATCAAATTCTAACTTCTCCTTACATAACCATGGCCACACAAGTTGGTCAGTTTGTAAAGAGAAAATGAAAGTTCAGTTTATTGAGCATAGAAAATAACCGAAGAAAAGAGCAAAATTCTCCTAAGCTGGTAACAGAAAAAGTATAGGTTTTACTTGGGAGAATTTAACAACACGCAAAATGGCGTATTTGGGGTGAAAGGGCTAATGTTCTCACCGGTAAAGATTGTAGGATCGGGTTCACCCTCAAACCATTTACTGCAGCGGTCGCGAGCCTTCTTGTAGTCAGTCCAGACAAACAAGTCACTCCATATCCACTCGGCAGAAGACTGGTCTATTTCGGAATCGTTACTGTTTGATACTATCCTCACAAGGTTGATATATCTATCATCCTTTTTTCTGTTTAACAAAAGTTAAACGAGATATTACTTTCAGTTTTGGAAAATTAGCTTACATATATTTAGCACTTAATATGTTTCAATTGAGGTGGATAGTTGCAGAATATCTACTACAAGAAAGGTCCGCCCCTTAAAATACTGACCCATTTTACTCTCCTAGCTGGCAACTATTTCTAATCTATTGCATTTGGGTGGATTTACCAATTGACCTTAACAATAAAATAAGACAAACTCACTTAGAATTCGTCACTTTAACATCACCAATGTTTTGATCACCGACCATCAGTTCTCCTCCATCATCGGCGACGATTGTGCTGTGACCGTTGTTTTCCTGACCATCGATAATGGTGTGGAAGCCGTTAAATTTTATCTGTCCATGGTCGTTCTCGAAGCGAGCGATCTGTATTGAGATCTTACCGTTTTGAGTTCCCACATCGTTCGGATTCCAGTAAACTGAAGCTGGGCTATTTTCTACCCATGAATCTTTTGGATTTCCGCGGGTTATGCGGGGAGGGCTTCGGTTTATCGGCACTAAATGAGGTCAAGAAACATACTTGTTGGTGGCTCGAAGGCAATGTGCAGATCTAAATAGATCTAAGACGAACTACGAGTTTCATTATTTCTTTTGATAATGTCACCAACGATGACGTTGTCAAATTATGTTTAAAAGATGTGTTATTATCAAAGAGCTGTTGTGCGAAAGCTTTTGGCAGTTCTGTAAATGCCCCCCTCCTCCTCCCCCTCATGCCTTCTTGGGCCAAAACAATAAAGTTTTAGAGACAAAGACATGTTACCATAGCCTTGATTATTATCATAAAGTTTACAGTTTCTGCTATCATCGATAGTACTATTTGTTCTATAGGCTCCCTGACACTTTTAGCTTTTCAGTTGTTTCAGGGAGCCAGTACCTTTTTTCATTTAATTTGTTACCTATCACGGTAAATATTATGCACTGCTTTATTGTACAAATAAATCAAATCTTGTGATTCATTGTTTGCATAATAAAAGCATAATCAAATTCCACATTCAAACAAAACAAGGCGAAAGTTCGATAGACGAGTCTTCGACTCCAAAAATTTACAGTAACTCTAGCCACCCAGCTATACAATCTTTGAAATTTAACAATTTTTAAAGCCTCGTTTCTCTTAAAGTATACTCTGTGTCGAGTTTTTGACTCATTTTGTCTCAACGTTGAGGTTTGATTTATGTTAATGAGGCAAAGATAAACATCGACGTCACTCTGGAATCCGTCTATTTATTTGTAACATGCATAATTTTTTCTCTTATCTTGTTATTGTGATTATTATTATTATTTTTATTATTGTTTGAGAGAATTAGTCTGAAAATATGTGTTACCAGAACACTGCTCTTTCAAACGGAACACAATGTCGTAACTGTACATTTTAGTTTATCATACCTGACCGAAATATTCCTTTGAAATCGAAATTCTGCCCTCCATCTAGTGACAAGTGCAAAGGAATTCTCCCTGTCACATTCATCACTGGCACCGTACACCTGGCTCGTATTCCGTTCAAAATGCTACCATTGACCGGTAACTGGTTGTTGAATTTACAGATCAGTTTGTCTGTGCTTTTGTTGTAACAGGGACCAGCAAGGAAAATGGTCTCCCCACCAAGCATGTTCCCCGAACTGGGCCAAACAGTAAGAGATCCTTGAACGTCAAGGAAGGTTGAATAATTGGTTTTTAAAATTACTTTTACATAAAAGTTTAAAAGAAATCATCAAAGCAGATTATTAAAACTGTTTATGAATACTAAGGTTTGGATAATCATTTAATTTTTCCCTTGGAGGGCCAAGCTATTTTTCGTTTCATACCTAATACAAGAGCTAAAACAAAACAAATACAACAACAGGTTTTGGAGCACCCTTTTGGAAGCGAGTAAAAATAGTAGCTTAGCACTTACAAACGAAAATGAGGTAGAGTTAAAAGGTTAGGATCGATATGGAGCTTATCAAATACTTTTAAACTAGTAACAACAATATCATCAACACTGTCATAAAATGTGCAGCTTAGGTAGTCTGCGCTTGCGCAGTTAGCTGCCATGAAACGGAAGCCAAGGGCGCGAATCACTGTATCGACAAAGATTGCGGCTATACGTACAAGAGAATAAATTTTCGGCTTAACGAAATGATTTACAGGAACTTACAGTATTCTCATTAACCAATGAACGTGTACAGAATCTTCGACTACATCATCTAGCGTACGCAGTATCTTCGACCGGGACTAGACGAAATAGTGTCGGTGTCCGTTTTTATAGGAGGTGTCCATTTCATCTGGGTGTCCTTTTGAGGGGTTCGACTGTATTCGGACGATTAGCTTTTACAATATTTTTCAAAACTTTACTTTCAAGAGTAAAACAAAGAGATGAAGAAGTATACTACCACGTGTTTCATCTACCAGGCATGTGTCTTTATAGTGTGAAAATTAGCTTGTGAAGTGACAGCGTGTTATTCTTTTGCATTTAGTGTAAGTAAGAGTTATCAATTTAGTATTAATTCTTCTCACGCAGGATGTGAACGTAACCTTTAGCTTCCTCAACAGATATAACTTTCTGAAAATCTGGATACTCTAGAACGAGAGGCCGAAGGCAAAGCTGTCTGGTTATTATTTTTTTAAAAAGCGTGTAATGAGAAATAAAACCTATATTCAAAATTTAAAATAGACTAACTCGAAAAGCTTTATTGAATAAATCGTTACTTGCAATTGATTGAGGTAATTTCTCACGCGATCAACTAAACAACGGCAAGTTTCCCAAATCTAGCCTCGGTTGCCAGTGGAGGAGGCTAGTCGTAACCCTTATGAATCAAGATTAGCGACTGAAGGTACGTGATAACGGCATACCACTAACGGCTGTGGTACCTTTAACGTTGCAACCTCCTCCCTCGATTGCCGAGTCATCGATTCGGAATATCCATTTGCCAGGAATACCTACATTGCTTGTTTTGGTAAGATTGAGAACATCCTTGGTCATTGAACCCTGTATGTTGTAGAACTTTATCCCGTCCCCGGCGTTGAATCCAGCCTTTGAAAAGAGGAGCGTTTTACTTTCTAGCCACAAATGGAAATTTCGATCCAAAGAAAGTAACTACCAAATTCTAACGATCCGAGACTTATGTAAAAAGCTTTCATAATTACGATTCGCCTTCTATATAGCTACCTCTGCCTCGACCAGTGCTCCTTCGAGTTTACGGATAAGATTAATTAAGTGAAAATATTGTGTCAAGATAAAAGACTGTTATTTCTCTTGACTGTTCTTGTCAAGGTCTGTGGCTACAGATGGCAAGAAGTTTGTTTTGATGCTGAAAAGTTCCTTTTAAGTAGCATGCAATACTTCCATAATAAACATACCTAAGACAAAAAAGGATTATCTTCGAAAAATATATTGAAACAATTTCTTGTCAAAGCTTCCTCATAATTTTCGCTAAAACATAATGAACAGAATGGATAAAGTCTTTCTTTGGCTTTTTAGAAAATCAACAAATTAAACATTTTTGTACCTATGTTTTATCTACCTTCGACATGCTAGTGAGGATTTACGATTTTTTTACTTTAAGAAACCAGATTTTGTGTCTGTTTGTCTTATTGCTTGCAATAAAGATAAAATCGCCCTCACTTGTGCCGGAGTCCCACCAAGACCTTCGCGAGTGCCAGAGCTTGCTGTCCCAGTTGTCCACTGCAGTTTGTGGTAATTGAAAATTGCAAAGGAATGTCTCCCATTGGTCACCAAAATCAACTGGAACGTGTTTCTCTAAAAAATATAAATTTCAGGTGATTGTTGTGAGTTTTGTAAATAAGTATGATTTCTATTCATTTTTTACCCGGTAGAAACTTCACATAAATGTACTTATATAAATGTTTATGAAATAAGTGCGTATAACAAAATAACAATTTTCATTACCTTCCCCGTTGCCAGCATACCATTTACTTTATATACCGCCGCTGTTCTCACTGTATTCACAGACACAATCACCTTTACCATCGTCATTACTATCACCTCTACCATCAACTTTGCTTTCACTATGTTAAAACATCACAGTTTATGTTGCCATGCATTACAAATAAAACTAGGCAAAATCCTGTCTCAAGACCAAGAGGCCCTGAGGCCGGCGCTTATCTCCGGTTTCCGTACTTTTAAGCGGATGAAAGCCTTAACCCAACCCCTGGATAAAACACTAATCTGACGAATGTTAACCTACAGCAGAAGTTGGTTCTGGTTGCCTATACAGCTGATAAGAATGGAAAAAGTCGGGTAAAGTGTCTTGCCCAAGGACACAACACCGGCAGTGGTCTGATCGGGGCTCGTACTGGCGAACCTAGGATTAGGAGTCCAACACGCTGACCGCTCGGCCATTGCGCCGTCGACACAAACGAAACTATCTACACCAATACAATTACAGCATTCTATCACCATGCAGTGCTGTCTCCTCACCATCACGATTATTATCACCACTGTAATCAACATTACTTTTACCAACGGTGTCACAACTTCCATCATTTTTGCCACAAATTACCAAAAATCATTAGCACCACAATGTCATCACTATTAGCCTTATCATCACCATCATCATTCTCACTCACGTAAGCGTGAGCATCAGTACCATCTTTAACCACCATTCCGAATGACATATCCTTTTTCTGACCAATATTACACCATCACCTGTTTGCTGCCATCATTGGGGCAGTAAGTGTTGAATTTTACTTTATTGTTCCTATTTTTCGTTGTTGTTGTTTTGATCGTTACCAAATTAACGATTGTGCTTTATAAACGTACCTTATTTCTATACTCGTCTTCTGCCCCAAAAAATGCCACTTTATCCCACGTGACTACCATAAGCCAGCTTGCTTTGAATCGAGGGTGGTTGACGAACGCTGCCTTAATTTCGGATGTTGATCGCTGAAGTAGGGAGTGGTCAACGGTTTCGCGGTACCACACAGTACCCCCTCTACTTGTGTCTACATCGGCCCAGAAAGGAGCAACCAAATGACGCTGATCCCCAAGAGGGAAGGGGTTTGGTGTATACTGGGATACTTCTGTTGCAAACGACAACGCGCCATTTGTGTTCACCTAAAAACAATTAAGGGTTTCAAAGTTTTGCCTCGTCAGTTTTTTTTTGTTTGGCATTATTGTTATAGAGATGAAACTAGCCAACCAGACAACAAGTTCATTTCATTTCCAGCTGCAAGTAAATTGCTAGCTCAAACCTTTGCAGCGTAAGCAATACAATAGTTACACTTTCAGCATTTTTGGTCCTGCGACAATGAATCAAAGACAGCGTAGACGAGATTATATTACAAGTTCCGATGATTAAATAGAAAACTAAAGATATTTCTTGAAATGCTTTTAAAAATACTGAACATCCAAACAGCAAAATCCAGATGGTTCGACGGCTCCGCTGTAAGTTTGGTCCAAGTTTTGGTTTACACAAACTTTTCTATTTTATAGAAATTTTCAAATGAAAAAGTTTGTTATGGAACCAAATAACAAAAATGAGCTACGGAAATCAAACCTCAAAAACTTTCTCACATTTCTTTCCGACCGTTCCAGTCGAAGTTTTAAAAAATTAAAGGGTATAAAAAAGCAGGAAACTAAGACTGTGTCAGGTTTAGAAAGTTTAAAAAAATCAACACATACATTGACGGAGGGATTAAATAAACTCGGTCGCGTACTTATGTCATGTCAGACTGTTTACTTGTGTTTGATTGGTTTGTTACTAACAGCAATACTTTTCGCTCAACCAGAATGCATTTTCTTGTTAGTATAGAAATATCACGTCCTCGCACATTATTCCAATAAATACCAGTTCAAAGCTCAACCTATAATTCATTTGCTGAAAAAGATTTCAAATCCATAGCGGATCAGCTCTAGAGAATCATATAATTTTAAAGACAAAACAAACGGTAATTGCATTATAAATTAAGTCGATCCATCAAACGTTTTTCTTGTAAATACACTAGCCATAGAGCTCTACAATTTAATTCTTGCTTCAAATGTATTAGGAGCCAACGTCATTAATTTAGAAAAAATCTTGCTTAAATAACCCCCGAAGTGAGACACTTTCGAAGCTATAACTGAGAGTTTAACGGCCCTTTTGTTATTTCATTTTTTTGGAAAGTTGAAGAACAGCATAACCACCTTCGACAGCGCCTGTCTCGATTGAAAATATCAAGAAAAATAAAGGATTTTCCTGTAGCGCTTACACTTTTTTTTCAAGAACCAGTAAAATCTTGCCCAGGCTCAGTGTTCTTACATTTTTCAACAATTTGAGGCTCAAAATGTTCTTATTTTGTTCTTACTGCAACGTATTCTTTTATGGTTGAAAATCGACCTCAGAGGCTTTCTGGTGTTTATGTATGCCCAGTTTTTAGTTCCAGAACGTGTGTGCATGCAAGACACGTCGTTTTAGTGGTATTACATGTGCTGTATCAAGTTACAGTGCGACATTGTTCCTGTTTATTTAAACTATTTTTTTCTTTTTTCTTTTTTTTTTTTAAATTTGTTTAATTTTTTTTCAAATTTTCATTTGAGCCTCAAAGTTGTTCTTATTTTTCGGGCGATTTGAGCCTCACTGTTCTTATTGAGTGTGTTCTTAATAAAAAAAAAAAGTGTACATACAAATGTGTTAACACTTTTCAGTAAATTTGCTCAGGCGATTGTAATTTTCCGATCCGCTACCCTAGATTGCATTGATGCAGGCTCAATGTATTATGCCGGCTATAAGTAACTATATTCAGCGTGAGAACTGACAATCTCAAAATAGATGAGATAAACGCTTTGAAAGAAAATGCTATTCCAAAAAACATTAAATTTTCAACAAAGTTCGGGATAATGCTTTTCAAAAAAAATTTACAGTATTGTTTTGAAATTATTTCGAAAGATAAAACTCCGCCGGGAAGGAAGTATTCGCGCGACGGAGCAAATGACAACAAACAGAATTTTGCACAAATTAATCATATTTAGGAAATAGGCTGCTTTTATTCTGTAAAAGTCGTCTGGGTAAATCGGTGATTATTCACCACATATTCACATAGCCATTGACGAGTAAATGTTGAATTAAATAGCTTTTAGGGATTATAATATCCACCTGTTGTGCTTACTACCGGACTAGCTATATTTGCAAAACATGATAGTTTTGGGATTGTTTGGGCAAATAACTATAAATACTTCATTTGGCTATCCCTTGGGAACGGGCGGAAAAGCATGCAGCCAAGTTTAGGCCGAAAAAGTTTATACTGGCAACTGATGCTGTTCAAAACTAAACTATCTTACACAACTGTCGCAGGACTTTCGATACTTAATTCAAATCCTAATTCATTCACGGTTGCGCACTGTTTGTTTCCCGGAAAAAAGTTTCTTAGCAGATATTTGTCTTAAATAAAGAATAAATTAATATGCTCTGAGAAAAATTCCACCTGCTCGGCTGTGTCAACGGCTGCCGGTGTTGAAAACTTTCCTATCAGTAGGAATAAATGTTTTTTCACTCTTTCTCTTTGTATACAGCCACAGATATTGTAAGTGATGCAGGTGACAAGAAGTTTTGGTGAAACGCAACATAACAGGGTTATTCAAACATAATAAATAAATTTTGTTGAAAAGACGACAACATCGCATTTTAACGAAAAGCAACTGTTATTTATTTTTAGTTCGGTTTCATCATGCACTGTCAACGTGAGTACACACAACAAAGTCGTGGCAAGAAATACTCACCAGGGAATGTTTTTTTTTTTTTTGCATTAAATTGCAGCTTAATTGATTAAGTCATAACCACATAGAAATTTTGGAGCTTAGATAATTTTTTAAAGACAAAGTGTCTACCTGCGACACTCGACACTTACCAATTAATAAAGTTTTTAATTTTTGTCTAAGTGGTTTAATGCATAACTAGACTCTTTTAAGATCCTGTTACTTTCGCCTTCGGTTATTCAAATGAAACTCCTGTATGGCTTTTACAGGCAATCAAACTTTGTTTTAAGAGCTTTTGAACAATACATAGAAACAATAAATAAACGAGAGAAGGTTTTCCGTCGAGGTTTTCAGACAAAACATACCCCGAAATAACATTTATGTTGTTTCTGATCAAACGTCTCAAAATTTTAGGAATCTATTTTGATATAATCTTTGATTCTAAAAATCACGAGAGGCCAATTTGATGCAGCACAATCTAGCAACTCAGTCGTAACAGAACTACGCAAGGACGAGTCGTGTTTGTCGTACTTACGAAGAGAGAATCAAATTTGTTGTCAAAGAAGGGAATGGAACTTGATATCGCAACTCTCCCTGAACTTCCATCATCGTTAGGAGGAACGCTTGAGTCTCCTTCGGCGCTACCGAACGGGTAAAGCTTCTTTAATGGAAGAAGATCTACTCTCGAACACAGAAGGACCAGTGAAAATAACAGCAAATCAACAAACAAACAGCATCTTATCATCTCTGCCTACAGTTTTTGTTGTTCACTACTTCCTTAACATGTTCTGTCAGACGAACCAGAAGTGTTTCAAAGCGTATCGTTCGAAATTTGACGACGCGCTAAGCAGAATATTTTGCCTTTTGTAAACAACGTGCTTTCGCCAATGTTGCGTTTCTACTTTAATGTAGAGAAGTACAAAATGAAACAAATTCAAAGTAAACTAAAATTAATTATAAACAAAGTGGTTCATCACGAAAGCACGTATTCTTTCGCTTAACTTGTAAACAAGTCAGTTACGTAAGAAGATTAGATAATAAATAATCCATAGGTCAACGGCAGAAAAACTAGGAACTACTAAATATTGAGTATCAGTTCAAGACCCATGAGCAAAGTGTTGTTTAGAAGTAAACGGACTTCCGCCTTTTGGATAGCTCACGCTAAATGTCAGATAGCTAGCGAGATACAAAACCGGTATAACATATATACCGCTTAGTATATTTTGACAAGGCTCACGTGGTCATGAAAAGCCATTAAAAGTCGTGGAATTTGAAATCACTATTTCCAGGGATAATGGCCAAAGGCAACGTTATGGAAAAGTCACCAGTGGTTATCATTGGTTGTGGTATTGCAGTTTAAGAAAAACTATGCTCTCAAAAATAACTACGTGATGAATTCGTATTGAACCAACAAAGTTATTCAGTTTCAATGTTTGCTCTTGAATCAAGAACGTTACAGTGTCCAGAAAGTGTGACTGGCTCGTAAAGTTGATTTGAAGTGTGAGTTGCTTTGTTGTAGGATTGGATTCAATGGTTTTCAATGTTAAATTCTTGGTAGTGGAAAATGGCATTTTGTCATGAAAAATTCTTGGATAACTCATACATATCATTGTGAACTCGATTTGTTTAATTTTTCGAGTTACAGCCGAATCAAAGAGTTGTTTATCCGAAAAGCAGTTCAAAGTTATTCAATCATTAACAAGAGTGATTCAAAGCACGTATTCTTATTCTTAACTTGTAAACAAAGCTTAAAATTTCCAATGTATGAATTTATGGGGCGAGGCTGAACTTTTTTATTTTTACTATTTTATGTTATATTTTTCTTAATAAACATCATTGTTAGTATATACGCTTTTCTTTAGAAGCACCAGTAATTTCCGTTTGGAGGCTTGGATATTCGTCACGTCTTGGCACAACTAATCTTCAACTTGTTCTTGTTTCCTGACATTCCCCGAGAGCGGATTAATTTCCCGGAAAAATGGAAAACCACTAAGAAATACGTGTCTGTTATTGTTTCATGCAGCGAGGTACGTGACAAAATCTCGAAGTTGTCAAAACAGCGTCAAGATGAACTTATGTTAATTCTAACAACTCGGTTTTGCATAAATTGTTATAGCTAATGAGCATGTTGTGTAGCAATATTTGGCATAGACAGCACAAGTGATATTTTCAAAGTTGTTGAACAGTCTTTAATTATCAAGAGTGGTAGTTATGCTTTTAATACAGTTTATTGCTAAATAGCTACTAACAAAACCTTTTATAAAAAGATGAAAACAGCCAGTGCAGCGTCAATTGCAGCAGGTGGCGTTATGCAACAGTCAGTCACGTACAGAGTTCACAATTTTGTTTTCGTCGAGTTCAGTGAGTTACTTTTGCTTGTTTTTACTATTTTTGGGCAAACCTCAATCTTGGTGTTCTTATAAAGTTTGTCGAAATTGTCAAAACAGCGTCTTTGTTTGTTAATTATATAAGTTTGTATTTTCCCTCGTACGTAAACAGAAATAAAAGCATACAAGAAGTCACTACAGTTCAAGGGAGGCCTCACATGTTGAAGTAACGTTTCTCTGTGACACGTCGTGAGAAAAACCGATATTTTGATTAAAAAATTCTGAACTCCTGGAAACGTCTTGAAAAGGGATATAAAATAACTTGTCCTTGTATTCATTGGTCAGTTCCTTATGTTTTCATACATTCTTTGTTACCTGTGTAGTAGTCTGGGATCAGACAAGAGAATTTTGCGCAGACTACTTTGTGTTTACTTACGATTTAACGTTAAAACTAACTTTGATGAAGACCCCAACGAAGACATTTTAAATAAAGTCAAAGAACTTATTCTCTGCTAACCTTAAAGACTTTTAAAGATTGATAAATGATTGAAAAATATTTTTGGCGTTTTTATGGGGGGGG